>CAUJBZ010000348.1:149279-342080 GCA_963082915.1 Dolichopus griseipennis | reverse complement strand
TGAATAACAATCTGTTAAGTTATTTTTCTATTACATTACAGAGAATAAAACATCTGTTTTCGAAAGTTAAAATCCTAATAAAAAAAAAAAAAAACAAGAAATTAAAAACAAAATATAAGCTTTAAGTTTTCAAGCTTTTTGCATTTTTTTTTTGAGTTTTGATTAAGTATTTAAAAAAAAAAAATTTATACCTTAAAAGCTTTTTTCTAAACAGCTTTTCTTCTCTTTTATTTTTGGTACTATAAATTATGTAAATAAATGTATACGTGTGAGTGTTTGTGTGTGTGAGAAATGTTGTCAAAAATGTTTGATTGTTTTTATTTAACAAATATATATCTAGATTAAAGTTTTTCCTTTACTGTTATTTTATTGTTACATATTATGCTATATATATATATTAACTTTTAACAGTTAGGTATGGAAATGATAGTTAAATTTTACCACAATAGAAAATGATACAAAAATTAAAATGAAGGGAAAAGATATAAAAAATCAACTATAGATATACCTAAGTATAAATTATTATTGTATTTAAAATATATTATTATAAATACAATCATACATACAATATGTACGCATATAATTATATTGATGTGCCAAGGGAAAAAAAAAAAACAATGAAAATGTTATTTATTTATTTTCTTTGGTTTTTATTGTGTAGTTGTTTGTTGTTGTTGTTATTGTTGCAAAGTTTCAATATAAAAACATTAATATTGTAAAAAAAATAAATTTAAATGAAAAAAAAAAAATATAACGGAAAAGTTGGATATAAGCTTTTTAAGAGAGGGATGTGGGTTATGAAAATGAGATGGTGGGTAATATATATGTGAGTTTATGTTTCTGTTTTTTTTTTTTTTTTTTTAACATACACATAATGTTAATGGGTAAAGGATATTAACCTTTTAGATGATTACATGTGATGACTTCCGTTTTACTTTGTTTTTTTTTTTTTTATTTTATTGTATTTTGTTGTTGTTTTTGTAATTCGTCTTTTAATTTTCTTTTCCTTATTTTGTTTTTGTTTTGTTTTTTTTTATACCAATTTATATTTTTATATTTTAATGAGTATAAATATAAATAAGGTTTATACTAAAGGTCGGACGGTGTATTTTTTTCCTCTTGTATGCATGTTTGTATGTATTATGTTAAGATTGATATTATTTAATTTGAAAAATAATAAAATTTATTATTCTTTCAGATTGATTACGCTTAGAAGTCGGTTAAAATTACTGTTACCATATATTAAAGAATTGATATAACTATATATGTATATATATATATATATATATATATATCTATATTTATGTATATTAAAGACAATGGAAATTATATAATGGTAAACGAAGTTGTATTCTACAAGAAAATAAGAAGGGTGAGGGGTAAAATTGAAAAAATAAGAATAAGGATAATAACTGAAGAAAAAAATAAGGACTAAAAATATATGTACAGACAGATAAAATGTAGTTTGAAATAAAAATAATATTTAAAATTAAGGGTAAAAAAATGGGTGGTAGTTAGTTGTATATAATTTTTCATATATAGACATTTTAAAATAATATCTGATGAACTAAATTTAGTTTTAGATAATTTTAGTGGTTGGTATTGTGTGGTTTGGAAAAAAAAAAGTAGAAATTAAAGAATAATAAACAGAAAAAATAGAAAAAATCAAAAAAATATAGAAAATGAAGAAAGTTAGATTTCGATTGAATTTAATAGGTTTTAAAATAATGTTTTTTTAATTGATTTTAATGATTAAATAATAATAAAGAATTCAATTTAAAAAAAAAAGTTTTATTTTAATTGTGTTCTTTTTTTTTATTTTTTTTCAATTTATTTTAAATTGTAGAAAGTTTTAAAAGTGCATTTTATGTATTTATTTATGTATTCGTACATATATAATATTTTAGTTTTGCTACACCCCTTCTGAACTTCTTTAATTGTTGAGAAAAAAAACAGATTTTAAATTGTTATTATAAAATTCTAGAATTATTTAAATAAATTTACTTAGAAATGGGATTTAAATAAAACTATTTATTACTATGCGTTTATAGATTGAAAAATTATGTTCCTTTGTCGCTCCACTACTGAAGAACCTTGTATTATAAACATTTATATTAATTATTTATTAAGCTGCTTAGTTCAGAATTAGATCTTTAATTTTTATAATATAAATTATTTAGCAGAGTGGTATTTCAAGGAGGTCAAAGAGGGTTTTCAATGGTTAGAATTCCGATATTTAATTCGGCCAGTTTCGAGTCTATGGAATAGTAAAAAATTTTTTAACTGGCTTTGTATTCGATTCAACTACCATTTGTATTCAATATTGGAGTCAATTTAATGAAATAACTAATCATTAATAATTCTTATTGAAAAATTATATTAAAATATAAAATATTTTTAAAAATTTTAAACAAATATTTTAATTTAAAATATAACTCACAGGTACAGAAATTATTCAACAAACAAATGAAAAATGGAATATGTGTGAGATATTAATTAAAGTTCAAATCTAATTAAAAGAAAGTAATATGTCCAGGCCCTTCGTTTTGTTCGCATATGTACCTGTGGTATAAAGATATATAGTTAACATGTTGTACAAAAAGTTACTTAATTATGATTGTTAGGAACAGAGTTTTCACTATCCAAGTCACCATTTTCACAAGGAACACCAGGATCAGATTAAATTTACAAACTACATAATTTTTTGAAATCCGGACCAAGTTTGTCGTGTTCAATCAATATTTGATTTTTAGACCTAAACACTCTAATTTACTTAAATTCTTACACTTTATTCTATACTTTGAATTATATAATATAGAAATATAAAAAATAATAATTTAAATAAAATATAAATTCTACTTAAATTTTTGCTATATAAAACTTAAATAAATTAATAATAGATTATTTTTTTTTCGAAATTTTTCTTTTTTTTTTAACTTTAGACACTTAACATGTTTTTTAAGCTCTTTTTAGAACAATTATGTCAACTTTATTTGAAACTTTTATTTTATAAATTTTGTATTAAATTTTATATTGAACGAGGAAGAGTGTAGTAGAGTAGACTGTGTCAACTCTGGGATACCCGTATGTGTATTAAGTGTAGTGGAATACTCATATAAAATAAAGAGTTGTATGGCAACTACTCGAACCCTCTGTCATAGATCAACCAAATTTTGCAGAAACTTTGGCCATTACACTAAACAATTTTTGGTAAAAGTTCAGACACCCAGCTTCATTAGGTGGAGAATAATGCTCATATAAAATAAGGAGTTGTATGGCAGCTACTCAAACCCTCTGCAGCAGACCAACCAAATTTTGCAGAAACTTTGGCCATTACACTAAACAATTATTGGCAAAAATTCAGACACCCAGCTTCATTAGGTGGAGAGTAATGCTCATATAAAATAAGAAGTTGTATGGCAGCTACTCGAACCCTTTGCAGTAGACCAACCAAATTTTGCAGAAACTTTGGCCATAAAACTAAACTACTTTTGGCAAAATTTCAGACACGCAGCTGTAATAGGTACAGAGTAATGCTCATATAAAAAAAGAAGTTGTATGGCAGCTACCCGAACCCATGGACCAAAGTGGCTGGATTTAAATAGCGATGACGGCTATTGTAAAAAAAACGAATTTGCGAAAATTTCAAGATCCTAGCTCCTTTAGTTTTTGAGTTATCGTGCGGACGGACGGACGGACAGACGGACGGACATACATAGCTAAATCGATTTATTTTTCGATTCTGATCCGATCCATACACTTGAGTCTATATCTACCCCCCCTCCTTCTCTGCGTCACAAACGTAATGGCAAATTTATTATACCCTTTGACTATATAGTCATACGGGTATAAAAACTTTTAATATGCAATGAATCTGAATATGTTTACCACATTTGATTTAAGAATTTTTTATTTCAAGTTTATTTGCTTTAAAAAATTCCAGTGTTTTAATTTTGAATTTTATCGTCCTGATAATGTTTGGAGATTGAGATTTTTAAAATTTAAATATGATTTTAATATTTAGTGTAATAATTAAGTTTATGAACTTTATTATTATGAATCTAAAAAATTAAAAACAAATTTTTATATTTTAAAAATAAATTCAATGCTTAATAGCCTATCTATAATATCGCTGTCGTTTCTCTATCATTAGGAGTCAACAAAGCAGTGTCCACAATGAAATGTACATGACAGCGTCTTTTGACAGTGTTTTGCTTAAAAATTTCATGAATTAAAAAATATTCAAATAGTTTAAAGTTTATTGTACAGCTATTTTGAATAATGGTTTGATATTATTTAAGCCTAGATACAAAAAAAATTAATAATTTTACTAATTTTTTATTCTGACAATACAATTTTTTATTTTTCAATAAAAAATATTTTTCAAAGTTAATTTATTTGACAATTAAATACATAGAGAAAGCCACAAAATTTAAAAGCTAAACAACGTTGCAACTTTAGTATTATATGTAAGAGTCTACAATAGACGCAACCTGGACGCAGCCATTATGCAGCAAATGGCTGCGTCAAGGTTGCGTCTATTGTAGACTCTTACCTATAATTCAATACATTTAACTTAGTTTGACAGATAGCGTGTAGAGAGCAAAACGATTAGAAAGTCAGAGAGTGAATTTATGTTTTGGAATATGTTTACTAACTATATATATAGTATACTATATAACTAAAATAAAAAGTATAAAATGAAAAAAATTTATTTTAATTTAATTCATATTTTTTTAAATAAATTTATAGACATTTATTATTTGATTTAAAAATTTATAAAGTGCGAATATATAAAAAATCATTTATGTCTGAAAAATTTGTTAATATTATATATATTTTAAAAAACATTAACTATTGATTGCTTAATGTCATTGTACTTATGTACATACATATAATAACTTTCTTTTATATGTAAAGTATCTTAATTTCTTTAAAAAAATATATTTAAAAATATTAATAATAGATAAAGTTGTTCTTAATCTGATATAGTCAAAATATTTGTTTTTATATAAAAATAATATTTTTATACCTTTGACACATTTGATTATTTTTTGAGTATTTTTTTATAACACATATACATTTAGATAAATGAAAATTAAAAAAATTTAAATTATAACAAAAGTACAAAATGAGAGAATTATTTTTAAGATAATCAAATTTAAAAGAATAAAATTTACCAATACATTTTTTAAAAATCAGTCTCTTAAGATATAGGTTTGTTTGTAGACTGTGGTAATTAGACTAAGTATGTAATTTCTAAACCTTCACAAACATCAATGTATAGGGTGTTCAAAATTGAGGTATCATTTTAATTTAAATAAAAAAGAACTTTTTTTTTTGAAATAATAAATATATTTTTATTTTAATTTATTACAAATAGGTTCCGGTTAATAATGAAAAAAACATGTCAACCAAGTGGCCCCCCCCCCTTCTACTTCGGCAGGCTTCCAATCTTTTACTAAAATTCTGAATCACGTTGTTCAATAAACTGTTCTCAATGGTTGAAATCTGCTCGATAATGTTTTTCTTAAGCTTTTGAATTGTTTTGGGATTATTGCTGTACACTTTCGATTTCACTAAACCCCACACGATGCTTGATGTCACAATTTGTTGTTGCTTGATGTCAGCTTGATGGCACGATTTGTTGGAGCATTTTCTCTACCAAATTTTGTTCGAAATTTCCTAATTACATCTTGAAAATTTTACCATTTTCAAAAATGTTGTTCCTTCATGTAATGTTCCATATTAACTTACCGGAATGTATTACCGGAGTATACCTAAAAAAACCTCGTACAAAAATTTCAGGTAGAAAAAAAATGGCGGCAAAATCAAAATGATACCTCAATTTTGAACACCCCTTACAATCGATCTTATTATATGTCAAATGTCCTAAAGATAAATTTTATTGGGGGGATAATAAGTAATAACATATTTTACAAAGATTCCCAAAAATTATGTTCACAAATTTATTTGTGTTAGTTTTATAGAAAGATACAATCAATTTCGATTTTTACTACAGAGTCGGGTCAACATCGTAATCCCACCTGACGATAATGACGGTATACCGTTATGATAATTCCTATTTACAGTACATTGAACGTCAATCGAAGAACGTACTTCAAACTTTAAAGCTAATTATATTATTTCAACTATTAATTTTCCTCAATACGGCGGCGTCTTTGTCGTTACGAGCTACATTGTGGTTAGAACCGACTTCTAAGAATTGCCTTTACCACCTTATTAAAGCTTGAATATAATTTAGGATTAGGAGTTAACATAAATTTAGGTATTGATCTGTGTTAAATTTATCGTCAGGAGTTTGACACTTCAAATTCAAACACTTTAATTTTATAGATTTTTATATAGTTCGATTTTACCGATATTCAAAAAATAATCGGATGCGAATTTTAATTTAGTTCAACTGCAGTTCATGAATAGAGATCTATATATATATTAGTATATTTGATATTAAAAATAAAAATAGAAATCAATTCAAAAACCGGTGTTGCAGGCAGTAAGCATTTGACTTAATAACCAATTTAATGGAAACAAAAATTATTAAGAAATAACTCTTCTTTACAAAATCTCCTTGGTAACCCAATATAATTTAAAATGTAAAATATTATAACATACCTTAACAAATTGATTACTAATACTTATAGACTTTGATAAACAGTACCTTTGCCAGGGGCATGTCTTACATCTTATTATATTGTAATAATAAATAAATAAATGTATATACAAATTGAACAATTTTGAAAAAATATGACACATTATAAATTTTATAATAAAAATGACTTATCAATGTTCAAATGCATTAACAATAAATTTTATCTTTTACAAAAATTATTTTAATTTTAACATAACTTTTAATAATATTCATATTGTATGTATATATATTTTTTAAATAATACGTTTTATATATATATAAATAATATATATGTATAATATCTATATAATTTAGGATTTAAAATTTAATGCATATCAAATACTTATTATAGTATTAATGTTAAAACTTAAATATAAAATTTATTCAAAATGTCATAATAAATGTGCAATTATTCAGATTTTGAATTTTGATGATTTGCATAAGTAGAAGCATAAGCTTGTATATTGTTTTAGGAAAAGTTGAAAGTTTAATTTGAAAACACAAAAAAACAAGAAAATAAAAAAAAAAAAATGAAAAATGATATAATAAAAAATATTTTTTTGTTGCTTGTGTGACAAATATAATACGATAAGTCGGAATTAAGTCCACAAACGAACCAATTTAACTCTTTTATATCCTATACATATTTATAGAAATTTATATAATATTTATTAGAGTATAAAATAAAATACAAGAAGAAAATTTCACACTATTTCAATTTTTTATTTTATATTTGTATATATATATATTAATATATATATATATATATATATAGGTATATATGTTTTGTTTTCAACAATAAAGACACATTAGAATACACTGCCTAGAATTTATATGTGGTTATTTATAAAATATTTTTTGAATTTTTTAAAGTTTTAAATGACATTCGATTGACAGTTATAGAATTTTTTAAAAGTAGGTTTAAAATTAAGGTTTAAATTTGAACACGTTTCAAGAAATTAATGTTTGGTTTCCACAAGGCATTTTAGAAACTGTAACAATGAGGAAACTTCAAACGGAATTAATACAAATGCTCAATTAGAATTTTGAAAGATTTTATTTAAGAGTGATTCGTAAAGGTGTGTAAATTGTACCTAGTGTTAAATTGTCTAGATAGCTCATGGTTAAATCTTTTTTTCATCATATGTGAGTTATAAGAACCAATTAAAAATTATTATTCCATATAATTTTTTTTTAGGTTATAAAAAGACTTGTGGAATTGATATTTGAGGTTTAATGTCTAAACTATAATTAAAATATTGGCAGAATTGATGCTGTATAGAAAATCGGCAAATACTCAATTCTGTGAATATGATCGGAATATTCTGAAAGGTCAATTGTTGGGTATTTTATGATTATTTGAAAGAGAACGAGTTGCAAATTTTATATACAGCTGTTTTCAACTTCTGCTAAAGTTTTATAATATTAGTTATAATATGCACAATATCGGATTATGGGACTTCGAGCCAACTAAAACGATGTCATGATACCTATAGAAATGTGTACCCATATACATTATTAGTACTGTATATGTTAATGGACAAAATAAATAATTAAATATATAGTCTATTTTTTTAAGTTTGAATTTGTAAGATCTACAATTTGCATTAAAGTATTTATACTCTTTTTACATGAACTTGGTGTTTTTCCACATGAAATTTACCTACTTTTAAATACAAAGAGTCCTAAATTTTCAAATTAAATTGATCTTTTGTTAATTAGTTCCGTTTCTGAGGATCCAGTAGTTGGGTAAACATAGTTAAAAACAGGTACTCATTATTTTAATAGTAAAACGTAAATACATCAAGAAATATTAAATAAGCACGATTTTTAAGTCCGCCTTAAAAAATAGACCTCAAAAAATTAGCTGCCATTGTTTGGGCCTTATCATAACTTCTTTAATTTTTTTAGTTTGTATTATAGAATTGGGAACTAGGTTTTCCAAATAATATCAGTTTGACTTCTAGGTCCCACGATAATGGGGCGTTCTTAAAAAAAGGATCAAATTGACATGAAAAAAGACAAATAAAATTTCATGGGAAAAAGGAGAAAGTTTATGTGAATGTGAACAAAAGAATAAGAAACTTAAGTAGTGAGTTAAAAAAACGTGAAAGTGATTTATTTAGGCGTTAAAATTTAAAAAATTTAACTTTTAAATTTAAAATTTTTCAATCGTTATTTAATTTATGTATATATGTAATAAAAATTGATATTGATAATGTAAAGTCAAAAGTTATATTGAACTTATAAAAATTATGTTGAGTTTATTACATATACACATATATATATATATATATATTTATACACAAATTTGTTAACATTATAAATTTTAGTAATTTTCAGTTTTTTATTATTATTATGTTTTTGTTTTTTGATTATATGATGGTTTTTTTTTTATATTTTCCTAAATAAAAAGTTTATTCTTTTATAATGTTAATTTTTTTTACATAATATATTATATTATATACACACCATATATGTTTTATGTTATTGTTTCTGATTTCTTTTTCATTTCACTAATTTTGTTTTTTTTGTTTTTTTTTATTTTATTTTAGTTTTTTTTTTGTAGAATCAGCAATAGTTTACGTTTGTTTTTCATTTTTATATAAGAATATCTTTGTTTATCTTTTTACAATATTATCATTTTGTTTTATATTTTTTTTTTTATTACTATTATTATTATAGTAAAATTATACACACTCATACATATGTATGTATATATGTACATATATAAAAAATAACAACAAATAATAATTTACATTGCGGTAAGTTTGATCCTGTAGAGAGACAACCTACTTTTATTATTAGTTTACTCGAATCTTTACAAAAAACAATATTAAAAATTATATCAGAAAATATATGGTGTATGAGGAGTGGGGGTAAATAGGTGGTGATGGTGGTGGTGGAGTATTTTATAGTGAAAATATATACTGATAAAAAATGAAAATATGAAAATGTTATAAATAAAAAAAAAAAAACAAAAATTGAAATAAAAATAAGTTAAAAAAAAAAAAAAACTATTCTACAAAAACAAAATGTTATTGAATTAATTGTATATTCGTTGTATTGATTACAATTTTGTTACTCCAGTTATACAATTTTTGAATTCTTAAGAGATTTTTCTTAAATCGATATTTCTAATTCGATGCTGATAGTTAATGATCTTTTTCGATAGTTAATGATCTTTTTCGAAAAAATAATTCATTTGCAAAATGTAAGAGTTCTTTCAGTTTGAGTTTTTATTATAACTTTAACCTGAAGTCATTTTGATGTAATTATATCTCAGTCAGTTCGAATTAAAATTCTAATTAATGAGATAATCTTTAATACTAGTTTTTTTCATTTTAGACAGATAATAAGCCTCGGAACGCCATTCAAACTAACTTAGATTTTATTATTATAAGTTATATATGTATTCTTTTTCTTTTTTCTTTTGGCGGGAAATACAATAAATTGAACTATTCCTATAAGTATGCAATATTATTTAAAAATTATGGTTTGAATGTTTAATAACTTTTTAAATTTATTTATATTTTTTATTTTTATTTCAGAATTTTGGTAAGAAAACTTCGGGAATTGGAAATGGAACAGTACACAACAGAACAGCGATCAAAAATTACGAAAAGTTATGGAAAATGTACTACAAAGAGCACGAATATGAGCTAAGCCGAAAATGGTCACCACTTGCGGGATATAATTTTTCTACTTAAGCGAAAAATATTCCCCATTAATATACTGTTATTAAGTAATCAAACCATATCGGTCGTTTTGCACCACCCTGTATAATTATATTATGCTCTTTTAATATAAGTCGGTATTTTCTGAAATTTTAAATTATATTAATATGTTTGAAATACATAGAGCCTTATTATGTATCTCACTCTATTTCACTTAGTGAGTAAAAAATATGAAAAAAGAGTTTTTATATTACGTATCTCACTTTTAGTCATCTTGTGATGAGTAACCCAATTTCCAGTCACCTAGTTAAAAATAAGTTAATTAACGTTTTATGTATTTCACCTTTAAAGGAAATAGAGCCATTAAAGTGTAAAGTTTAGACGGCAAGACTGTGACTGACAAAAGAAGTAAGAAAAAAAGAATTTAATATGATAAACGAAATGGAAGCTTATCCAGACACAACAAGATGACTTTTTAAATTTGTTTTCCATTTTTTGGGGGTGGCAAAATTTTAATACGAGTTCCATCTACAAAGCTATAAGTTAATGGAATTATTATTTCATTAAAAAAGTGTTCTTTTGGTGTTTGTTTTTCATATCCTACCATTTGTATATTGATAAATTCATTGCATAATGTATATTGTAATATATATGGGCAGGTACTCTAACAATGTTTTTGATACTGTGGACTGATATAGAGAGTTGTGATAATAATTTCCAATCCCGACTTGATGACTTCCTTCAGCATAAAATCTCAAACAAAGAGTTTAAGAGAACTTTAATATAGTTGGAATTGCTATATTGGAAGAGCGAAGCAATTGCTATTGTTGGAAGAGCGAAGTGTTTGTTTCATGCTGTCTTCTATTTTTATTTTATAATCTCCTTAACTATATTTCAATTCACTTCCCATTTTCATATTTTTGGAATACTCATTCCATTTTAGCTTGACGTTGAATCCGACCAACAGACAAACAAATTTTAATTAGAGAATTTTTTAAATTCTCAATTTCTTCTGCTTATATTAGAAAAATCTGTTGTCTAAAATAATAATTTATTTTTAAGTATATATCTAATGTATATCTATGTTTGTATATTTTTATAAAGAAAACATATGTACACAGGTACCACAACATGAGCTTTTGTCCAAAAGAATCTGTAAATTATACAATAAATATATTGTTTTTATTAATAAAATTTTTTGATATGCGATGATTGTCATCATAAATGAATCAACAAATGCATCTATTGCAACCAAAATCACATGCAACTAAATTCAAAATTTTCTTATTGTATATAAGTGTTTGGTCATCTTTATCATCTTTTGGAAAACTGGAAAAATAAAAAGAAATATAAAATAAATTAAATTTTCTACGGGTAATAATCCAAAAAAAAAAAAAAAGTTGTTAGTTTTTTATTATTTTATCTTTGAAAAGAAAATGGAAAATTACTGCAATTTTGGACTTTGTATAGTATTATAGAATGGATTAAGTTAACATATTTCTATAAATTAGAAAAAAAGAATAATGGAGAAAAGTCAGACAAAATTTTTAAATTACAAAAAAAGATTGTAATTTAAAATTGGTTGGAAAATAAATTAAAACATTGTATTTTAATCTTAGAACAAATCTTTTGATCAGATGCTTTTACGTATGGTTTTCTTTTAATTAAATATTAAAAATTATTAGGGCTAAAAGTTTATAATTGCGTTGATTGTTATTATAAAAAACTTTTTTATAATTTTTGTGTGTTGTGTGCTTTTTCAGTTAAGGTCTAACTAGTATTGATTTATTTAAAGTTATTTTTATATGTTGCAAATCGACGACACCATAATGAAATGTTGCGGAAATGGATATTGAAAAAAACGTAGAAATAAATCCACGATGTATACTAGAAGCTTTTCTTCTTGAATAATGTGGTTTGTATTGTAAAGCCGGTTATTATTTCTTGTAAAGTCTGCTTGTTTTATATGGAAGCCCCCCCAGCCCGCGGTTTAATTTGGCTTATCTGTGAAGTCATTCTTTCTTTTGATTAAAAAAATGGGAGATTTTGATGAATTATTAGAACTTGACATTCCTGAAACTCCTAGAATCTCTAAACTCCATGGTACTTGAATCAATTTATCAAAGCTACTCTTCATAGTTAACATCTACTCTACTCTTTATAGTTTATAATCTATGTACCTAATTTAAACTAATTCCGATGGTTAGAACTAGAGATTTTTCGAAGAGTCTGATATTTTAGTATTGGAGCTCCCCAATCCCGTGCTCCGGTTTGGCCCATCTACAAACTCAACCTTACTATTAACAAAGAAAGCATTCATACCAACTTTCATCAAAATTTGGTTGAAATTTACGCAAGTTATCGTGCAGACACAGACACAATTACATCGATTTACTTTTTTTAGAAAGAGTGAAGTTTTAATATTTTTTTCAAAAATTAAAAATTGAATTCAATATGGGCCCATAACTAATCTGGCCTATAACACATAGGCATTTTATTGAAATTAGAAGTTACATTATTTTAAAATTAAGTAAGTATCAATTAACTGAAGAAATGAAAATCTGGGTTAGGTGTCTCTGATTCTGAGGGATTTCTAACAGTTCAAACTCCAGTTCGTCAAATAAATAATAAAAGAATAAATTTATTTAAAAAAAAAAGACAACCCTATGTTGGCAGAAAAATTAAAATTTAATTATAAAACATAATAAAGTGACTTTTAATTTCCCCCCCTCCCTAAAATATTTTCACACCTATAAATTAGAAGATCAACTACAGTTATTTAATTAATATGATCACTTTTTTGTTTTTATTTCCTTAATACCAGTGATATTTAAGAGAAATATTTCAACTACAACCAAGATACACTTATTACAAGAAAACTTTTTTAAATACATGTATGTAAGAGTAAGTATATTTTTGTATATAACATATTTTTAAAAATAATGTTATAAATAAAAGAAAAAAAAAACAGGGTTACAAACAAATAATTTATTGTGATAAACCACCATTGGGTTCAATTATTTTGTGGTCTAATTGCTTACGAGTTATTTTTTTTCTCCCTCTTTCTGTCTTTCCTCTCTCTTATGTTTTATTTTATCAATTTACTTTTTACTTTTTAAAAACTTTCTATTACTACTATTCCTTGCTACTATTGTTTATTTTGTTCTATATTATTTTTTCTCTTATTATTTTTTTTTTTCTATTCACTTTTGTTTTAAATTTTTTTTTACTTTCTTCTTTACAATAAAAAAAAAAAAAAGAAAATGAAATTGTTTTTTTTACTGTTATGATTCTCGATTCTTCAATTATTACATCCCCTACATAATACTACTATATTACATCTCTTACTATCTTTAGTCCTTTTACTATTTTCTTTTAGTATTTTACTTTATTATCCTTTGTTGTTTGTATATATATATTTACTAACGTTATGTTTTAAATTGAAAAATAACATTTTGAATGGTAACATTTTTGTTTTTTATTTTTTATTTTCATTTTTATAAACTACAGTTGGTAGCATAAGAAAAGGTGCACAAACAAAATATAGGAATTTTTGTATAACTAAAAGTTGTTTTACATTTCAATTAAACAACTAATTAAAATTTAAACAACCCATTAAAATAATAATTTAAAAACAGTAAGCACTGTAATAAGGAATAACTAAGAAACTGATACGAAATTAAGGAATGGAAAAGTATAAAGAATTAACATATTAAGTTTCATGTACAAACTCATGCACAAAGGCTGGTGTCTAAATATCTTCTTTGAAATACTTCAGTCTAAAAATTCGCCATTCTATTCATGGGACATGGGACATCAATGGAATGAAGGGCGGATTTTTGTGTTAAATTGATATTGTGAAAAATTGTTAACTTTCTTTAATCAAATATTTCCATATGGCTTTACTCTCTTTTATTTGATTCCTGTGGGTTCGGTCCTGTTCTGTCTAAATATGTTTCGTTCTCTTCTTATATTAATACCATTTATTTTATTTATTTAATTTTACAAGTATTATACTATTATTATATTTAATTCTATAGAGGAATTGTAATGGAAATTAACTTATTTTTTAAGAGCTTACAATCTGTTCAGGGATAGAAACCGCACTCCTTCGGTTAATGCGCCAGTTACTTAACCACTACGCCACCAATGCCCAATCGATTTTTTTTAAACTTTATTAACCACTTTATAAATCTGTAAAGTATCTAAACCTAGGAAAATTTAACAAAAACGGTTTTTTTTATTTCATATACTTAACATTTAAACTATTATTAACTATTATTTAAAGTTACAGTAATTTGAATCAGTATTTTATTT
The DNA here is from genome assembly GCA_963082915.1 of Dolichopus griseipennis. NCBI lineage: Eukaryota > Metazoa > Arthropoda > Insecta > Diptera > Dolichopodidae > Dolichopus > Dolichopus griseipennis. The sequence goes on along the minus strand of CAUJBZ010000348.1, from coordinate 327,434 downwards.
TTAAGCACTGACTTTAATTATAAACTTAATAAGATTCTTATCAATATTGCAAAAAGTTTGGTCTTTTATACTGATATAACAGGGGAACATGGTTATAGTCTGGAATATATATCTATTTTTGTCTAAAAAGATAAAATGCTCAGGGGCTAGAAAGCCTGCGAGCAAATTCTTTTTGCGGTACTCCTAATTGTGGTAAAATATGTGTGATATCAAACCATTTTCTGGAGTAGATTGTGCTCTATCATAAGGATTTCTAATCAGTTTAATTATAAAATTGTCTATTCTTATGATTTTTGCTTCCTTGTACATCATTTCTTTCTTTTGGAAACTATGTATTGTATAAGCAATTTCATTGCATACTTTTAGGATGATTTTTTTTTATATTTGCGTATGTGTGCATGCATGTTCATAAATAGTTTAAGAACTATGATATTAAATACAAAGTCACAACTCCTCAATCTCAGAACTGCAAAAACCTGGAATGTTGCAGCTACGATTTTAAGTTTGGAAGTTTTTCATCAATATTTTTAGTAAAAAATCCGTTTAATTTTAAAATCAGAGAATTTCCAAGAAATTCTACAATAAAATTTCTTAGTATACAATATGTTATTTTTCAAAAACTTTTCATATCTACAATTTTTTATGATCCGTATGTTTACAAGTAGGTATATGTACTATTGATTTTGTTGTTGTCTTTTTTGTTTTTGTTATTGTATGTGTATGTAAATTATAAGTACCAAATATTTGTGGTTATTTTTGTCTCATATACAAACTGTCATGAATCATGATGGCGTTCTTTATGTTTTTTATGGTTATCCTGTCGTTTTCCATTTTTTATTCTTATTTTTATTGTTGTTTTTATTTTTCGAAAGGATTTTTTTTTATTCCTTCGTGTTTTTGTTTTTTTTTTAGAAATTTTAAAGCGAGAAAACAAGATTTACAAATCAATTTAATTTTTTTCTGTTTTTTGGTCTTTGTTTTAAGAATGTTTTGTTTTTGACATTAAAATATCGTGATTCATTCGGAAGAATGATGACAGAGAAGAGAGAGAGAGAGTGTGAGTGAGTGAAAAAAACGACAAATTTAACTGTCAATTCTTATTGTGTTTTCGAATTAGAATTTAAAAACCAAAAGATATGAAATATAATGCAATACAGAATTATCAATCTAAGATTATTAGTTCAATATGTTTTTAAAATTTAAAAAAAAGAAAACTTTCGATTCAATTGAATTTTAATGAAAGAATTGCTTAGTTAGAAAGTGTTGCAATTTAGTTTTTTATAGAGTTCTAGTAAATTTATATTATTAGGTTATCACTCTTTTCCATTCTTCAAAATATGCAGAGTATTTCCTTATTTATTAATTCCATTGAACGCACTATTAAATTTTAAGTATGGACGAGAGGCATTTCTAAATTTGAAAATAAAAGTATACCGTCAATTAAGTCTTAATAGATCGTGTATGAAAATTCTATATACTTGTCCTGTAAACAAATGTCTATTAATTGCTTTATTTTTAACCATTATAAACCTAAAAAACTTTACATAGTCGAAACTAGAAAAGTGCTTAGCTACAAAATATTATAACAATTTCAATATTTATCATTAATATAATAATTAATTTTAATTAAATCATGTAATTAATTTTTATTTTTATAGCCCTGATTGCATTGCATAAATTATATATTGAAATTAAATAATTCGGAAATTATTATTTAATTCAGATTAAATTGATAAAAAAAACTTGAATCAATTCCTGGAAATTACTATTGAATTAATAGTTACACAACTAAGGGTGTGTTTATATTTGAGTTGCGATAAATAATAAAAGCGTCGATAAGAGCGTCTATAAAAAATTGAAGCCTTATATCGAATGAATATAACATTTGCAAGAAAATTTGAAAAGATATAAGATATAGGGCATTCACCAAGCTTTTTTAAACTTTAGTTAATCGATATACTCACTAAGCAGTTGATTTCTAGGATGTAGCTATTGTATAAGATTATGAAGACGTAAATGTTAATTTTTGCGATATCTATTATCTTACACAAGAATTATTTATATATATTTATTAAATCTTATTTTATATTAAAATATAAATACGATATTACACAATTTTACGATATTTTTTATGTTAAATCTGAGCGGGATTTGAACCAGAACCCTTCCACATCAAAGGCGGTATTTTACCACTACGCTATTCTTCAAATAATAATTTGGCATAGATATGAAAAAAAAATTCTGGTAATCTTGACTTAACCGACCCTAAAATTTCTCCAAATCTCTACCTTTCAATAAATATTCTTTTGTTAAATACTATAATTTAGTTATAGGTTTGTTTAATAAGTACTTAAGGTAATAAAGTAGTTTCGACTTTACTTCGTTTTACACTTTTTGACCCCACCCATTTGGTGGTAAAACCACATTTCATTTTTCTAAATTGCTACTTTTAAATAATCCAAGTGATTCAAACTCAGTTTGTTTTAAGTAGTTTCGAGAAAGATTTTAAATCTATGATTAACTTAACACATTTTTTTTTTGTAAGCGTTTTTTTATAAAATTATTTTTCAATTAAAAAATTGAATCAGTTTTATTTCATTATGGTGGTTATTATTATAATTATGTTTATAAGTTTTTGATTCTATCAGCATAAAAATATGAAAAATCGTTTAATTTTATGAAAATGTAAATATTAACCAACAGCAAAATATTCCAAGGTTGTATAATATTAATAATTTACTAAGGCTTTTAATTTACTTTTGTTTGCAATAAATTGATATTAAAATGTCACTCATGGACAAAATGAAATTTCATTAAAAATTTCTCTGAATTTTGTTTTTTGTTTTGAATTTTTAATTTTTTGCGAATTTCCATTTAAAAAAAAAATTGCATATTAAAATTTATGTTAATATAAAGGAAGTGTTTATACTTGTACAAACGTATAGTTCTAAGGGTATACTAAATTCGGTATTACGTTTGTAAAGATAGACGCAAGTGTATGAATCAGATTAAAATTCAATTGGATAACAAACCTGGGATGCTAAAATTTTAGTAAATTTGCTTTTGTACAATAGTTGTTTTTATACTGTTGTTGCTCTGTAGTTCTGCAGCGTGTTTGCGCTGTAGCGTATTGGAGTATTGTTCATAGATCTTTTTTAATACAACTCTACTTATACCGATTATCATGAAAATTTGTATAAATGTTTTTGGGTACGAAAAAATTTTCGTTAATAATTTGAATCTAACGGACCATGAAGTTGGGGTTGTATTCAAATTTTGTTGTTCTAAAATAAAAACGGTTCGACCGATTAACTTTAACTTAGTATACGTGCTGCTCTTCGACAATGGAATTGTGCTTCAGACTTGTAATTTTTTAACCCATATCGGCAAGACATTTTATTAAAAAAATTTTGGAAGTGATAATTACGTCCAATTTTGTGAACTATGTTTTGACTAAAAAAAAGTCTCAAAAAATTTTTGTAGAGTTCCGTGGCGCAACAAATTTTTAAAGATTTTTTTGTTACTTTGCTCTAAATTAGAAAAAGTTTGACAGATTGACTTTTAAATACGTGGTGCTGTTTGACATAATAATAAATTTTGAGATGAGTTATGTCAATTTTTCGAACTACTGTTTTGAGCGAAATCGAAGTCCCAAAAAATTTTTTACGGTTTGTAATTGTCATCTATACCATGTGTAGTTTTTTATTAATTTTTTTTAGCAGCATCAGCTTCAATTAAAAAGCAATTTACAGGCGCAGGAATGCGCACCAGTATAAGTTAGAATTTAATAAAACTGATTGTCTGAAATTTTGTCAATTTGAGTTTTATGGCGGAACTTCTGGTTCGTCTAATGCAAGAGGTTGAAATAGCAGCCATATAACTTTTATTTTGTTTGATAAACATAGAAGAGAGTTTAAACAAATTGGGTATCTGAAAAAAGGAGTTAAGTTTCTTGGGTACTATTTCTGTTAATTTTTTGATTAGTTTTATTTCAGAGATTTGTGTTGCATTAAATTTCTAATTTAGTAAGATATCTAATATTTGGCCAAAAGTTTTATGGCCAACGTCTTACCCAAAATTTGGTTCTGGTTAATGCAACCTTAAATTTTTTTATAAATATTAAAAATTGCTTTCCTTTAATTGAGAATTGTAATATTCATATTATGCTTGTACGGATATCCCAGAGTTTTCAAGGACTAACCCTACATTCTTCCTTTTTGTTTTTTAACAACACTTTTTGTATTTTAGATAGTGTGATAATATTTTTTAATGAAAATAAGCATTTCATATGCATTAACATTTCATATTTTTTTAAAAACTCAGCATTTAAATTACTCTTTGTTTCATCTCATTTATCATATAATGACGTACTGATGGTTAACCACATTTTTGTTTTACTGAAACTGTTAAATCACATAAAATTAAAAGATATTTATATATATATATATATAAATATAAATAAATTTATTTATTAATTTGTATATTAAAAAGGGATGCAAAAACAAATATATGTAAATAAGACCTTTAAAACTGAAAAAGTCAGCAATTTACAAGTGTTAATTAAAAAAAAAAAAATGATATTAACTAATAAATATGTAAACAAAATTTAGGTGAGTTATCCTTTTTTTTTTAAAGGAATAACTCGATAAATTTCAACTCTCCTGTTTTTCGTTTTTAAGGGGGTATATAAGTTTTAAATCAGGATTCTGGATTTTGTATAAGATATTATCAATAATTATTTTAGGGTTTGTGAGTTTACGCCAGGATGAACTATTGTCGAAAAAATAAGTGAAATAACATCAAAAAAATAATTTTCTGGGATTATTTATTTATTTATTTATAATTAGTACCAGAACAATAGTAAATAATGCCTAATATTATTATAGTCCTTTGCCTCTTTTGCATTTGGGCTTCTTAAATTAAATACTTTCTATTCATTAATAATTACAATATTAATAATTTTGTTTATATTATATATTTGTATAATTTTAATTATATTTGGTCACCATGGGGATTTGTAAAAAAATATTATAATTTTTTTTCAATTAAAAAAATTCAAGACCCGTACGAGAATCGATCCCGTACCACCACGGTTAGTAATCCTAATGCTTACCCACTAAACCACCGAGGCCCTTTTTCTGGGAATAATTCTTTAAAAAAGTGAACGAAAAGCAGAGTTAAATATTTTTGTATAATACTGTAAACATTTTTATTTTAAATGTAAGTAAAAATGTTTTTATTTGTGTGGTTGTATGATTTTAAGTGTACAAATATCTACTATTCGGAAAAAATGCAACAATTTTGAAAAATAGTTTTTTTCGTAACAGGAAATGGGAAAATTAATAATTGTTTTATTATTCTAAAATTGAAAATTATTAAACTAAATTTTCTAAAATCTAAAATTGTACATTTTTTCAAAAAATTTCCGAATAAAAAGGAAAACACCATCACAAGGGGTGATTAGTAACATAATATTGCGTTCATAAAAGCACACCACGACCGTTTATTACTAGGCTGACAAATTTAAAAAAAAAAAATAGTATGCACATTTTTAAGGTTTAAGATTTGAATAACTCTTAAATTGCTGGATTATCACTTCTTATGTTTTACCAAATCTTAATCATAAGACAGTAATAAAATTCCTTACACATTTTGAATGTACCTTTTATACCATGTTCATATTATTAAATTAAACATGTTTACCTCAATAAACCGGTTCAATTATTGTTCAGCAATAAAATTTCTATGAAAAAATTTGACATTTCTGAACTAGTTTAATTTGTTTAGAAATGTCAAAATATTAACCAGTTCTGTTATCCTTTTCCAGTGTTATGATTATGAATTTTTGACATAATTGATTTTTTTTAAGATGAATCGAAATTTATGATTTTTCAAAAACAGTGAAAAATAGAGAGGAAAAATTAAACTATCATTTATTTACTGTCGAAATTAAACCAATTATGTAGTTTGAACACTATCATTCAAAATCAGTTTAACAGAGTGTATAACAAGAGTGTGTGAACAAGATAAAAAAAGTATTAATTAACTTATTAGATACAAGTAACTAATTAATAGTATGTAATTACATAGAGAACTTTAATTTTATTCTATTTTATTTATTAAAAAAATAAACTAATTTTATACCGAGTATCACTGCATATTTAATTAAGTTTTTTTATATATAAAAAAAAATTAGAAATAAAAACTTTATGAAATAAAAAAGTTCATTTCCTTTTACTTCATTATTATTACAAATATGAATATAGTAAAAAATGACTGACCAAAATTAAGTACATGGTTATAGAATAATTATGTTATAAAATATTTTTCTTTTAAAAAACGTCTATTATATACGTTTGTATTTAACTTTAATTCTATATGCATATGTGTATACTGTACTATATACTGTAACGTCCTAAGTTTATTTTGTGTTCCATTTTTGTTTCATGTGTTAATTTCAAAAAATTTTTCAATTTTAAAATTAAATTAAAACTTTATGAAATAAAAAAAAAAACTTACTATTAATATTTGTATATATATATAGAGAAAAACTACTATTATAAAAAAAAATTCTGCTGAAAGCTATCCGCATTGAAGTTTAAAAACTTTGTTGCTCGTTACTTGTATTGTGCCAAAAAAAAAAAACGAATTCAAAAATGAAAAAAAAAGGAAATTAAATAGTATATTGTATAAGAAAAATCTACTGCAAATGAAATCAAATAAACTGTGGGAGTGTTTTCGTGTCGACTTATCCATCTATTTTTAATCTGTGGACCCGAATTAATGTAGATCTAACGGTATACCAAATTTACCTTATACATTTGTTAAGTTTTAAAGCAGGCATGGTAGACAAAGGTGTATATGTATGGATCGTAAGAGATTCAAAAATTTAATATGCTATGTGAGTCTAGCCTTCTGCTCATTAACTCCAAAACTAAAATTCTTACTAGACATTAAAATTCTCACAAATTAGTTTTCTTTGAGTAGTCATATTTTCTAATTTAACTGAGTGAGTTTGCTCAGAGAATTAAATTAAAAAGCTGCCTAAGCTAGTTCTGTGTTATGACAAACATTTCCTATAAAATTTGGTTATATTAGTGTTAACCTTGGTGAAGGAGGTTCGAATGACAGCTATTGCAGCATAACGCTGAATCTTTTTTAATTGTGTAAAAATTTTTGATTGACGGCTCTAAAAAAATTGAATTCAAATATTTTTAAAGTTTTTTTACTGTAGATAGTTACAAATGTTTTATAAAATATGTAGAAGGCTTGTTAGCTTTCTAACAAATAGTAAGTTGATTTGATAGAATACTCTAGAACTAAAGTAAAAGTTTAAATCTTTACTTGCTGGTCGTAGGAAGCATGTGAAAACTACCACAACAGCTACTTAAATTCATCTCATGGTAGAAAGGGAACACGACATGACAGCATTGTATCAAATTCAATCTTTATTGGCTTGAGAGATATGCTCGTCCTAGATTTTTCTGTCGTTTCTAGAATATGAACCCTTGGCCAGTTTTTTTCAATTGCAATACCCGTCTTTGTTTCTTCATTTATATTCAACTGCATAAATGCACTCACTAATCAGGCGATTATTTTAGAAAATATAGAAGTTTGAAGATTATGGGATTTAACGGATTTGATTCGATCAAAATTAGTAGTTCGAGTCTCGAATCGGTTTTACAGTCTTTTGGTAGGGTAAAGTTGCATACTTTGATTATTTAAATGAAGGGTTACACTTCGCTCTCTAACCCATTCTCAATTCTTTTAGAAACTGAGGGCTTAGCTAAAAATAGGTAAAGCTACAGATACTTAAATAATTTTCCACGAATTTAATACTTTCCTTTATATATTCAATGTCGTAAGCAAACAGTTATTTCAGGCAAATAGTTTTTAAAATCATTTTTAGAACAATTTCTTTACAATATTATGTATGTGTTGTTTCATCATTTTAGTTTGGATTCAATGAGTAATTTAAGGATTAGGACTTAAACCATGCAATGGATGATTTTGTCATCTTCTTCTTTCAGCTTAGTATTCTCAAAATCTCTAAAAATATCCGGAGGATTTTATGAAGACAGAAAAAATGAGTGTTGAAGAACAGTTCAGAAAACTATTTGCCAAATATAACTGTATGCCCACGACACTTCTATGAGAATTGAAAAATATAGAATAAATAGAAATTTAAGGTAAATTTTATATATTCTATTAAAACAAAACTTATATATTGTTAGCATCATATGAGTACATATTGTATATATAATATACATATATGTATATACACGTAAAGTGTAAATTTAATGATTTTAAGGAAAAATATATAGGTTAAAAATTGTTTTATTTATTAAAAAAACAAAAAAAAAATATGAAAAAAATCAAAAGAAAAATAATTGAAATAAAATATAATAATTTAGAAAATAGAAGGATTTTTTTCTACAAAATTTTCCTCTTTGAAATTTTATTTTTTTTTTTAAATTACAATTAAATCTTAAAATACATTGTATATAATAATGTAGTAATTTTCCTGCTACTATTTTGTTTTAAATAGTTTTTCAGGAAATTGATTATTGAAAATTTTTCTAGTTTAGAAGGATAATTGTTTTATAAATCTTACAATAGAGATGTTACTATCTTGTTTTAATTAATTATTTTTCAATTAGGGGAGGGGAATGGATTGGAACTGAACATTTTTTAAATCTTACCCAAGTTAGATTCAACTTCCGGCATGTTGTTGACCTCTATTCCTCTTTTATGAAAGATTTGTTATTCAGCTAACGCTTAATTTTTAAATATTGACTTTAAAATTTTTATTTCAATTTTTTTTTTTTATAATATTTTCATATTTTCACCTAAGGGTTAATAAAGTGTTTTTTTTTAAATTATATTGGGTTCATAAAGAAAGAGTATTATGTAAAACAATCTTAAATTTGGTATGACGGGATTTGGCTGGGTTTAGAATAAGTAACAAAAACTTTCTTGAAGAAATTTAAGCTTATTCGTTAGTAACCTTCTCTCCATTTACATTATTTGTAACTTCTTGCTTTCCATATGTGTTGATATTTTTATCTAGAGGTTATGCATACAAATATATATATATCATAACATCTTAACATATTTATCTAGAGTATCGAAGCTGGCTTTAGTAAAATTTATAATTAAGTAGAAGCTCGGGATGTGTAATTTTAACCATAAATCATCAAATTTTCCCATTTTTTTTCTTAGAACTCTCTCTCAGAAGTGATTAATTTTTTAAGCAAAAGAGTAAATGCCAAATTGGCCAGTTAACCAATCAAATTTTGTTTTAGAAAATAGGAATCATTACAGAAAGAATTCTTCGAAGAATACTTGTTTTTAATATATTTTATTTATTTATTTCTTAATTTGAATTACCGTAGGGTTAAAAAGACCCTAATGATCTTGCGAAAGGTTAAAAATTTTTAATATGAAATAAAAATGAGATTTATTGGATTTTGAAATCAAATCTAAAATTTTAGATAAACATTTGATATATAACACTAAAAAGATATCTTGCGAATGTTAAATAAAATTTTTTAGCTTATATGTGAGTTATAAAGGCTGAATTATAATTATGGTTTACATTATTTGTTCAAATTGTTATACTTCATATATCTTAAAAGAGCTGTACTTCTTCTTATTGAAAATCTCCTGAGGATCTTCAATATTTCGAAAAATCATCTTAACGATATGCTATTAGTAAATTTGCCGAATATGAACCTATGGTCACATTTTACTCATTTGCTGTCCCTTCCCTTTTTTCATCAATAGTATGAATTTCATTAAAATTGTATGATTACTTTTTTAATTTGTTAAGTTCGAAAATTCGATAACATCAAAAATAGTTCTTCAAGTTTCGAATCGATTTTACACTCTTTAATTTGTAAAAGGTTCATCGTTAAAAAATTCAGTAGAATGGAGTTAAATACACAATAAATCTTTTTTTGAACATAATTTCATTATGTTAAAAATGGTTGCAAAAGATTGCACCTGGCCTCAAAATTATTCTAAATCCTTTTCGAAACAGAGGATTTACCTTAAAATAGTTTTACATAAATTTTCACGATTTTAATTCTTTTTTTATACGTTGCTTATATATGTGAGTTATAAGGTCTGAATTAAAATGTGCTAGAAAAACTGCACTTTTAGCTTTTTTTCAGTATATATACTATAGAAGAAAAGGTTATAAGTTCCTCGGTGAAAAAAAAAAGAATTCGTTCCGTCCTAACAAAAGTTGTTTCATTTTGTCGGAAACGCGTAAATTCAAAAAACTTTTTTGTGTGTTTGTATATAAGTGTACGTATCTGTATCTCTTTCTGGTAACATGATACTCGCGTAAATGGACCAAATCGAACCACGGGATCAGGAAGCTCCATTACAAAAGCACTAGACTTTTCGAGAAACTTGAGTTCCAGCTGTCGAAATGAGTTAAAATTTGGTACATAGACTATTGTGACTATTCATAGACTATTGATGACATTTTAGTCTCATGAGGTCTAAAGCTTCCAGTAGTTTAGGGAATGTCAATTCTTTACCGATTTTAATGAAATTTGGTGGGAATGATTTTTTTGCCAAAATAAAGATTGGCTTCGTAGATGAGCGGGGAATTCGAGCAGGAGGTGGGGAGGCTTTTATATAAAATTATTAGGCTTTTCAATGCAAACCACATTATGCAAGAATAAAAGTTTAGACATTCCATATTTCGGATTTATTTCTACGTTTTTCTTATTGATAGTCCACTTAGGTTTTTTAGTATTCCGTGAGATCATCTTGATTATAAATTTCGAAACACCCTGTATATTTAAAAAATAATTATTGAAATACACAAAAGATTTATTAAAAAAGACATACTTATTTATTTCTTAAAAAAATACAATTTTATTTATATGAACACATGTGTTACCAAAATTAGAAAATTTCAAATAATAATAAGAAATAATAATAATAATACATTATATATCTGCATTTAAAATATTCATTATATTAAAAATAAATTCAATAATTAAAAAAAAAATTGTTTTTTTTTTTGTAAAATATTATAAAGAGTTAAAAAATATTAAAGAAAAGATTTGGAAATAAAATCAATATTGCACAAAAAAAAAAATGAAAATTCATTTTGTGTATTTTTCAGAATAAAAATTTTAGAAAAAATCAATAAAAATGTGGTTATATCTGCAGTTGATTAAACCTAGAGAGTTTTTTTTTTCCTAATACCATGTTTATTTTGTATTTTAGGTTTTTTTTTGTCTTTTGTAAAATTCATGAGAAAAATTTATTAAATTTTTTTTTTAAATATAAAAATCTAGAAAACCTGACATACATAATAAATTCTTGCTTTTTTATTTAATTATTTAAATTTCTTAAAAAGAAAATTTTTTCCAGAAAATAGTATTGGTGAAATTTTAAAAATATTTTTTAATAATAATTATTTTTTATTTATAAAATTTTAATTTAATTAAATTACGTGTAGGAAAAGGTTTATTACTTATTTATAATATTAAAAAATTTATAAAACTAACAGATTCTTTTCGGAAAATTGATGTAATCCGATAACTCTATTAAAAATCTATGTTTCAGAAACTGTTTATAAATGTATAAAATATGTACATAAGTCTTAAATTTTGGAATTAATAAACTGTTTTTATTTAGGATTAAGATTAAATTTAAAATTAAGATTAAGATAAATTAATATTTGAATAGTTGCAGAAATTTTTATATAGTTATTATATAAATTAATTTTTAAGAATTTGAAGAATTTTATTAGTAAATTTTTAAAGTTTTTTTCAAAATGCTTTGGTGTGGATGCACAAAAGTTTACGGATTTTTTTTTGTCTCAGATTTTTAAAACCGACTTTTATGATTGTTTTATTTTATAAAATTTTTCAAAAATTAAATTTAAGAAGCATAAATCCCCGCATGATGAAAATGTTTTTATCAGGAGATAATCAAAATGTATTGGAGTGGCACCACAGAGCCCCGATTTAAATATAATTGAAAATGTATGGCATAAGCTAAAGCTTGAAATTCCTCAAAAAATTGGACTAGCACTAGCTTCTTGGGAGAGAGTTTCGACTGAGATGTTGAGAAATTTGATAGATTCAATGCCTAGACGTTTACTAGCGGTCATTTCTGTAAAAGGAGGCATGCAAAATATTAGGTTCTTCATTAAATACAGTATTATTTATCAATCAGTGTAAAATTCTTCTCAGATTTTTGAGCTTTCTTAACTTGTCAAAATAATTATGAAACAAAATCCACTTGTCTAAATAATTATGAAATTTTTGTTTTGTTTATTGTTTTTGTTCTTTTAAAGTTATTTTGTTTGGTTTGTTTTATATTGTTAAGAATTACATAAAGAATTTGTGAAATAAGTTTGAACTTCATATTTTCAAAATTGCATTAGCCTCTGTAATTTAAAATCATATATATATCTTTCTAATATTAATTGTTTAAAAAATTATGAAATTGACTAATGGATGGTATTTGACGAAGAAATACAATCTTTGTGACTGAAGAAATTTATTTTGAATTAGTATATATTTCCTCAATATAAGTCTCATAGACAATGGCTCTTTTGAGAACGAAAGTTCTAAAACTTATATACAAAACTTATTTTAAAAACCTTTATTTCGAAATTCGTTAGAAGAATTACAAATTAGTATTCTCTAAACTTCCTCGCTCCTCCTCCTCCTCCTTGGCACTACGGCCCATAGTGAGCCTTCGCCTCCCTAATTATCTGCTTCCAATTATTTCTGTCTACGGCATTCGTTCTCCAATTGTGTATTTGTAGCTCGTTTACAATTTCATGAAAATTATCTTTCCATCTAACTCTTGGTCTGCCAACTGGTCTTTTTCCAACTGGATTACCATAGAAGATTCTGGATACGGACCTGTCGTTTGGCATTCTGGAAATATGACCTGCCCATCTTAATTTTTGTATTTTAATATACAAACTTAATTGTAAATCTTTAAAGTGTTGTATGCATTCTTCATTCGTTCGAAGTCGAAGCGATCCTTCTGACGTTCTGACAGGACCCAGAATTCTTCGGAGAATCTTGCGCTCAAAAATATCTAATTTTTCTTCTTCATTTTTTCTAAGGCTCCAAGTTTCACATCCATACGATACCACTGGTCTTATCAAAGTTTTATACAGTTTTATTTTTGTTTTCCTTTTTATAGTTTGATTTAAAGAGGTTTAGCATGGAGAAATAACATTTATTTCCAGATTTCAGTCTTTCGTCTATTTCTGCATTATTTGAGCCTTCTATGTCAACTACTGATCCTAAATATTTGAAATCTTTAACACTTTCAAATTCCATATCTCCCACAGCAATTGTTTGTGTATGTGGTTGATTTCTTGCTGTTATTTGAGTTTTAAGGTACTTTGTTTTCTCTGCATTGACTTTCAAACCAAATTGGGCAGCTTTTTCTTGTAATTTTATAAAGTTTTCTTTTACAACATTTATGTTTCTGCCTATCAGGTCGAGGTCATCAGCGTAGCCTAGAATTTGTGATGATTTACACCAAAGTGTTTGTTTTGTTTCAATCTCTGATGCACGGATAATTTTTTCAAGTGCCAGATTAAATAACATTGGCGCTAGCCGATCTCCCTGTCTCACTCCTGTTTTTGTTTCGAACGGTTCAGAGAGGTCACCTTGAATGCGGACACAATTTTTACTGTTTTCAGTGGTCATTTTTGCCAGGTTGATCAGTTTCTTTGGGATTCCCAGTTCCACCATTGCGTTCCATAGGGGACCTCTTTGTATGCTGTCGTACGCTTTCATAAAATCTACAAAGACGTGATGAGTGGGGATGGAAAATTCTCTACATTTTTCCATTATTTGTCTGAGACTAAAGATTTGATCAGTTGTAGAGCGACCAGCTACAAATCCGCTTTGATATTCGCCAATTATATCTTTATAATAGCATTCCATTTTTGTGCATAAAATGCCAGCAAGTATTTTGTATACGCTGTTTAATAGTGATATTCCCCTGTAATTATTGCATACTATTTTATCACCCTTTTTGTGTATCGGCACTATGACGCCTACTGTCCAATCATCCGGCATCCTTTCCTGCCTCCATATCATTAATATTAAATGATGAATACGTCGGGCCATTCCCGCACCCCCACCTTTAATCATTTCTGATACAATACCATCTTTACCGGGCGTTTTATTGTTTTTCAATAAATTAATTTCTTTTTCTACTTCACCTAAAGTAGGTTCGTTAATATACGGTTCAGCCGTAAGAAAAACCTGATTGGTACATATATCGGTGTTACGTAAACTTCCTCGCTAATCCATTTTAATTCACTTATAATATTATATTTTAAAATTTTTAATTTTCAAAAAACATATGTGAGTTATAAAGATTGAATTAAAATTTTTCTATCAAATGTTATTTATGAGAAATGTCTATAGATATTTATAAAATTTTGCGGTAATTTATTGATATTTTTAAAAAGTTACATACTAATGGTAAATTTTTATTAATTTTATAAAGGAATTATATTTTTTTAAAGCCTTGGTACAATCAATTAAATTGTGGGTTCTTAAGAATAGGTATTTTAATTTGTGCAGGTTTTTGTATGTTGTATTAAGGAGATTCTGAATTTTGAACTTATTATGTGTTTCTAAAAATTCTTTATCAAGAAGTTGGTCTTTTGAGAGGTTGAGAAGTTCATTCATTCACAGTATCTGTTAAAAATTAGTTAGCATGTGTTTTATTTTGATTATTTGATTATTTATTTAACCCTAAATTCACCACTAAGGTTTTATAGTCTCGCAAAAGTTTTTCTTTTTTTATTAAAATTAGACAAAGTATCAGTTTATAATTTTATCAGTTTATGGAGAGCCAATCAGTAAACACATTAAGTCACCAGATATCAGATAGTTTCCTACGAAAATATATGTAAAACCTACGTATTTTTTTTGTCCCTTGTTTTTGTATAACTTTTCCACTCCCTTAAGGAGTATAGGGCCTTTACCAAGTCATTCAGATTAGTTTTCAAATTCTGTTATTGTGACATTTTTAAGTAATTGATTACTTGGCTGTAGCTAAAGTATAAGAATATGATGAATACACAAATTGTAAATTTTGTGCGCCATCTATTATTTTACACAGGAGTTATTTATATATTCTTTTTAAATCTTATGTTATATTACGATATAAACTTTTACGATATAATTATACAATTATACAATTTTACGATATTTTTATTTTATATGATTTGACTGGGGTTTCACCCTGGACCTTCCACTGGGATTATGACATTTATGGCTCTACTGCCTTTCATAGCGTATTACTAATCAAAACTCCAGAACTCCCCGATTGTCTCTAGCATTAATTTAGGTAGGCTTTTTAAATTTGTCCAATTTTCATTATTTGAATCTCAAATTTAATATGACCATTAAGAAAATTTTTACTTATATTCAGATACATATTATCTTAAACTCAAAATTATATTTAAGTATTCTTAAGATATTTTTTAAATATTTAATAATATTAATTTTTATACTATAAAAAAACAAATATAAAATGCTAAATAAGAATTTTATTTGTATTTTTTTATTAAGAAAAGTATCATTTAAATTAAATTTTATTAACTCTAGATATTATACAAAAAGAAAACTAATAGTGGGAAATTATTATAAGAAGAGCACTTAAGATATATATGAAAAGATATCTTATAAATAATTTTTTTTTTTTAAAATATAATTTTTTTAATGATATTTTCTTTTAATATTTCTCTTGTTTTTTCTTTATTTTTTTTTTGTGTATATTTAAGTTAAAACTAAAAATAAAATTGTGATAGTAAAAATATTACAATAATATGAAGACATTTTGGATTATATAAATGAGATAAATAAAATAAAGTATATAATATACCTAATATGTATAAATATCATATATGAATATGTGGATAATAAACACAAAAAAAAAAAACAAAAAAATATAATAATAATAAAATAAAAATACTATAGAAAGGTTAGTAACCATTTAGATACAATATAAAAAAAATGTTAATATTAAGATAATATTTTTATAGTTTTAGATAGAGCCGAAAAAATATGAAAAAAAAATCAGCAAATATTAAATAGGCCATTTCCTTAAAGTTTTTCATTAAACATATCTTTAGTAGGAGAATCTTAAAGTTAAAAGATATTTTTAAATTCCGGTCAGTTAAGACAAATTTTCAGTGGAAAATATCAAATTTAAGACAAAAGTTTACAAATTTTTAAAGAATTTGATTTCATTTTGGATAAGTTTCATGAATCACTCTGTGATGAATTTTTTTATTAGAATTATTTCACTTTATACACAACAAGCCAAATTTAGGTGAAAAAAAATTATATGCGTCATATTTATGTTAAGGTGCAAATTTAATATGCACAAATTACAAATTTTACATTTTAATGTTATATACAAAGTGTTCCACTGGTTTCACGGAATGTTATTTCTCATCAATTGTGTATTAAAGCTGACTTTGCAATACTGAAACTTGATAAAAATTAAAAAATATAAAAAACCTCAGAGTAAAAAGCCACAATTGACTAAAAAACAATTACCTTTAAATAAAACGAGGAAGAGTGTAGTAGAGTAGACTATACATTATATCATCTGTTTAATTACTTTTGGCAAAATTTCAAACATACCAGCTTTATTAGGTGAATTATAATGCTCATATTATAAAAGAAGGAGTTGTATGGCAGCTACTCGAACCCTCTGCAGTAGACCAACCAAATTTTGCTGTAATTTTGGCCATTACACTAAACTATTTTTGGCAAAATTTCAGACACCCAACTTCAATACGTATAGAGTAATGCTCATATAAAATAAGAAGTTGTATGGCAGCTACTCGAACCCTTTGCAGTATACTAACCAAATTTTGCAGTAACTCTGGCCATTACACTAAACTATTTTTGGCAAAATTTCATACATCCAGTTTTAATAGGTATAGAGTAATGCTCATATAAAAGAAGGAGTTGTATGGCAGCTACTCGAACTCAATGCAACAGACCAACCAAATTTTGCAGAAACTTTGGCCATAAAACTAAACTACTTTTGCCAAAATTTCAGACACTTAGCTGTAATAGGTACAGAGAAATACTCATATAAAAAAAGAAGTAGCCACCCGAACCCATGGACCAAAATTGCTGGATTTAAATAGCGATGACGGCTATTGCAGAAAAACGAATTTGCGAAAATTTCAAGATCCTAGCTCCTTTAGTTTTTGAGTTATCGTGCGGACGGACGTACGGATGGACGGACATACATAGCTAAATCGATTTTTTTTTCGATTCTGATCCGATCCATACACTTGAGTCTATATCTACCCCCCCTTACTTCTCTGCGTCACAAACGTAATGGCAAATTTATTATACCCTTTCCCTATATAGTCATACGGGTATAAAAACAATCGAATTTCAATTGGTTATAGAGGTGGTTTAAAACCACCAAAATACTTAGTGTTAAGTGAAGTCTAATTAATTCTAACAGTTTTCAATATACGAAGTCTTAAAGATTTGCTATTATTATTTATCACTAAGTTTTTTGTTTGCTTATAATTCTTTTATAGCCTCCTGAAAGTATGCAATTTTCTCCTAAACCACCCTGTATAAGATATGAATAATAATCAACGGAAGGTATCATATGAAATATCTATTTGTAAATAATAATATCTAAAAACCTTGCAAAAATTTTAAAATTAAAATGATAATAATTTTGAAAACTACTATTCAAATAATAATTATCTTATAATAAGTAGATACTTTTGCGTAAAATTACACTGTCCGTTATAAGTATTTGTCTACATCGGCTTAAATTTTAATACAGTTGATTATAAATATTTAAAGATGGTTTCATCTAATTAACTGAATTCCTAACATTTTTAGTGTCCGATATGAGAGTAAAAAATTAAATAAGATTTAAAATTATTTTTTAATCTATTTTTTAAAACTCACAAATGCATTTTTGAGTAATATAAGCCGGATTAAAATTTTTCATAAGTTGCATAGACTTTCAGTTGCAAGCGTTGGATGTATTGTCTACTGATTTATTTAATAGTGTTGGTTCGGAATAGAAACTAATATTAATATATTTTTATTTGTAAATCCTATAAATATCTATTTATTACAAATTAATTTATATTACCTTTATTATTGTTTTAAATCTTGAGGGGAATATTTATTTAATTATTATTATTTTCAATATAAGATTAACTTACTATGAAATAAGTGCGGTAAGACATCGCAGTATAGAATTAATTAAACCAACTCTTCAAATGCAAATACATACTTAAATTTTTTAAAAGAGAATGTGGCTCAATTTTTATGATACAAACTATATACTTATTAAAATTCAATCATACAGGGTGGCGCAAAACGACCGATATGGTTTGAATGTTTAATAACTTTTTAACTTATTTATATTTTTATTTCGGAATTTTGTGAAGAAAACTTGGGGAATTGGAAATGGAACAGTACACAACAAAAAAGCGATCAAAAATTACGAAAAGTTATGAAAAATGTACTTGAAAGAGTACGAATGTGCGAAGTCGAAAATGGTCACCACTTGCGGGATATAATTTTTCTACTTAAGCTAAATATTATTACCCATTAATATACTGTATAACAAAAAAATAATAATAATAATTAGCCATTAAATAAAAAAGTTATTAAACAAACCATATCGGGTCATTTTGCGCCACCCTGTATTATGCAATACAAATAACAATATACGAATCACGATAAGTACATCAGTAAATTTCTATTTCAAAAAATCTATTAAATGAAAATTGAAAATTTGTTTAAATATAATTGAAAATTTATTTTTGACAATATATATTGTACAGGAACTGAAGGTTTCTAATTTTTATTTTATTGACTTTTTAATAACTAAAATTAAAATTGTATTTTTTTTTTTATATTTAACCACTGTGCTGCACATAAATGCATAATATACAAGTCTGTGTAATATAAATTTTCTCTAATATACATTTTATATTATAGAAAATTATGTACATTGCGGCTCGCAATAAAAAATCCAAGTTTTACTAGTTTTGTTTTTGGACTTACCACATAAAGTCGTATAATATCGTAAACATTCATTTATGTAAAATTGTCTTCTATACCATACATATATTTTTCCATTTTTTCTCAGTTCAATATTTTAAATTAGAAAAGAATTTAAAGAATTAAAATGGTATAATGGAATTTGTTGTACGTTTAGAATGTAATTTAGAAGATAGTATATTGCTGTAGTTACAATTGATCTTTAGCACATACCACTTATAACCAAGTATTATAAAACTGAAAATGCCATAAAAGGTTTGAACTCAAAATAAAAATTATTTTATATTTTTATGTAAATCTGAAAAAATAATCAACTAATTATTTTTTTTTTTTTTACGAGGTAATGGAAAGTTCGAAAGCCACCCATTGAAACTATTCGGTGTTTCTTTGGGTAGTGTGTGATTTTAACACACCAAAACCACACCCTTTTCGAACCAAACTTTAGGAGGGAACCTGTGATACGAATGTACAATTTGGTTACAGGGATGAGGATTTGTAAGGATTTAGGCTTATGGTGGAAGTTATTTGGAATTTCTGGATTATAGGGGATGGAGAAAATTGGATGGGATATTTAAAAGACTTATAGGATTATTACTTAAGGTTCGAAGCATTTGTTGTAAATCTGATTTCCAAGATACGAGGCGTAAAAATGTGTAGGATTAAAACGGTGAAAAAGTGCCGGGTCACACCTCAAAGGTGTTAAGGCTAAGGTACTATTAAGTACGATTCAAATTAAAATCGCACCTATAGCTAAATTTTAAAAAACTTTCATATTTTGTTGAGTACTGAACATAGGTAGGACATTTATGAAGCTTTAATTGAGTCCTAATGGAATTAAGTTAAAATTTATTCTAAGCTTTAATGTGCAGACTAACAAATCAATATTATTGAATTGATTTTAATAGGTAGAAACTTATAGGATTTTCATTTTATCTGCATATCATCGTACAATAAGTATCTTTTTAGATACACATATATGCATGCATGTATGGATCCTTTGAGTAAACTTTGTAATTGTTTTCTTTTAACTTTTATTTTATCAGTTATTTATGCAAAATGAAAAACATCCGATGAGTATAAATGGGTTGTGTTGGTGCATATAGCAATAACTAAAAAAATATTTCTATTTTGTTTTTTAAAAAAATTCCAAGAAAATGTTTTTATTTTTAAACAGAACTTTTTTTTTCCTTTGTTCTGGTGTCTGATACTTGTATCAATTCTAATAGTTATATACGTAAAACTTATTTATTGACTTAGTATGTAGGTAGTTTTTAAAATCGGATAAAATATTTTTTTATTATTAAATTTTATCTCTAGATTTTGAAGAATTCGAAACAATTTCTTTAAACAATAATTTTAACATGGAAAATAGTACAAGCATATTATGGTAAGTTGTAAGTTGTTATCTACAGAAGTTTCGGTATTATTTGGGAATAGCACATTCTGTTCTAACACCTAGGTTTTTTGACTCGTTGTGTATCCTATTGCATATCCTTTCTATTAATTTAATAATGATCTGAACGGGAATCGAACTTGCACTTCCTGAACTAATACGTCAAATGCTTACACACTACACCAACGAGGCCTCTAATAAAAAATGTAGTAATCAATAGATTTATTATTTAATAGTATCTGTATTTGGAAACTATTTCCATAACTTATTTTTTTACATTTAAATTTATTGAAAGTTTCAATTCAGTTTCTAAATACTAAATTTTGGAGAATACATGGTAGATGGAAAATGGAATACATTGGTAAAATTTTAAATACATAACTTATTAGACTGTCAGTTATGTAAGTACTTTTGAATAGACGTACGGACTGACAGACGGACAGACGGACAAACATAAATAACTAGATTAATTTACTTTTCGATTCTGATCTGATCCATACCTTTGAATCTATATCTACCCCCTTCCTTCTCTGCGTCACAAACGTAATGGCAAATTTATTATACTAATTATGTTATAATTAATGGAAATTAAATTAGAATGACGAATGACGAATGTTGTATATAATTAATATTAAAAGAACTTCAATTTTATATTAAGTGCCCTTTCTAATCTAATATTTGATTTAAAGTTTAAATTCATAAATGTGTGATCTAAAATTCACTTAGAATATATGTATATATGTATACAAAAATGTATATATGTGTATAATTAAAATGTTATTTCAATTTTAAACTTTTTCTTCCAACTCTATAACGAATTTAAATGTTGTCTATATGTATGTTAAAAAAGTACTAGTTTTTTCCTTTTTTTAGTACAATCTACATACAAATGCACTTAGATAATAATTCTAATTTGAATCAGAGGGTTTAGGACTCTTAAAAAACAAAAAAAAAGATATATATATATATAGATATATATATTCGCAGGTGTGTCATTATTCATTTAAAAAAAAAAATGTCAATCAAATAATAAAAAGGCTTTATAAAATCAAGTATTCAGAAATAGCCCTCACATTAAAAACTTATATAGTAACACATTTAAAAAAAAAAACAAATTTTTAAACTAAAACTAAAAAAAAAAAATTAAACTTAATATGATCCTTTTTTGAACGTATGATCCTTGCACACATTAAAATTTACCCATATTATTAGTAGGTACCTTTAAATTGAAGGCTATAAAGTAAAAGGTTAAATGGTAAAATTTTTTTTCTCTCTCTTACAAAATTTTATTTTGAAACAAAAAAAAAAATAGATATTTTGAATTATAAGATTTATGTCAGAGCAAGAGCATTTAAAGTGACCAGTTTAAATAAATTAAATATTTTGACGTGAATGTCAGTTTAACTTTTATCAATGTTATTTGGAACTAATCAAACTAATTTAGAATTCAAATCAATGTAAGAATAACAAACTTACATTGTCGTTTTTTTTCGAAAACAAGTTGATATTTAAAAGTCAAATAAGAATTTGAATAAGTCTAAAGAGTTTTGTCTAGTAATAGTCTAGTAATAAACTGTGTTTTTTTTTCACTCGCGTCAGGATCAAGATTTGCTTTATAAACCTTTAAAACAATAACAACATAACCTATATATTTATGTGGGTCAGGGTATATTATCTGTATAAAAATATTTACATACAATTGCAAAAGATGGCGCAGACATAGTTTTTCAATTCAATCAAATTAAATTAAATTAAATTTTACTTTTTTAATAAATAAAACCTTCCATAAACAAATATAAAATGCTGATTAAACATTTGACACTTTACATTTGACATTTGATTCCTTTTATTTAAGTAACTCTAGCCCCCTAAAAGGTAGAAAATAACGAAATTATGGTAGATATTGGTTATTTTAATATTTGAAAACCTTAAAGCTTAAAATTTTCATTAACCAAAAGTTGATGGTAGATTTTTTGAATTTAAAATTGTTTTAATATAAAAGTAAATTGCTGAAATGAAAGACAGTTCGTCTTTTTATTAACATTAATCCAGCAATTTACTTTTATATTAAAATACTTTTAAATGCATATTAAAATACTTAGTAATGCATTATATTAAAATATTTTTAAAAGTGCACTGGTTACACCATACAATTCTTATAAACTTATGGTCAGATTTTTAATATAAATATATCACTAATTTACAGAAAGGAAAATAAACCCATAGACACAAGCAAGTTCATATAAAATTGTATAATAAGTATGAACTGGACTTTCATAATGTGACTACAAGCATAAAGGATGTATTATCGGGTAAATGTTCAGTAATTGAATTGAAGAAGCAGTTATTAAACCAATTATATTAAAAATTTGAACAAAAGTCATTTACAATTAGTTGTAAAACATATGTGCAAACAGTAAACAACCCTTAATCAATAACTAGCACAGTTTTTAAAAAATATGTAAAATTCTTTTAATTCATCTGAACTTTTAATTATTTGAAGGATTTTGAAGAGTAAAATTCTCAACTTTCTTTATAACAGAACTAGTTCTTAAGTCTTTTTAGGTATATGGACTGCTTATCTTCTGTCACTTGATTTAATGGTACATTAACTGTTACACAAGGAATTATGTATAAATTCGTTATAACGTATGACTTATGGGTTCATAACACCATTTTCCATGACTTATGAGTTTATAGCACAATTTTCTGCCGAATGTATTCCTAAAAGTTGGTATAGATATGTTAAAGATGAAACCTGCACACATGTATAGCTTCCCAAATCAGGTTATATCCCAAGCTTTGTTTTCAAAAAGACGTGGTTTATTAGGTATAAGTGTATTAGTTAAAAGGTGGTTTTAAAATATATTTAATTTTTATTTATTTTTTCTAAGATTTGCAAATTTTTATTTTAATATTTATTTAAATTTAAAAAAAAAAAAATTAATTTAAGAACTAAACCTTGAACTAAGAAATTTTAAAGGTGAACATTTTTATGAAGGTTAAATAATCCTACATTTTTACTGTAATTTCTAACTAAAATTTAAAAAAAAAATTTATTTTTATTTAATAAAAACATTTTCTTAAAAATCAAATTGAGTGTTCTAAGAAATTCTAAACAAGAGTTTTTTTTTTTAAATATATTTTATGTAAAAGGTTAAAAGCATTCATTCACTAAGGGAAAAATTAGTTCCTAATAAAAATTGTAGTTTTTCTTAGAATTTTTTTTTTTTGTTATAAAAATTGTAAAATTTCCAGAATTTATTTCTGTAAATTCGAAACGAAGCTTTATTCAAATTTTTAATGTAAATTTTTCAATTCGGTTTTTTGTATACATGTTAAACCTATACCTATACATGTTAAAATAAAAAGGGTTTAGATGATACAACGGCTTCATTTGTTTTTAAAATGAAAAATATCTAAGTTTTAAAATTAAATACACAAACAGTTTTCAAATTGTTGGATTAGGACAAATTGTCGACTTTGTCATCGCCGTTGTATTCATAGCAATATAGATGGTCTTATTCACTATATCTCTTTATCTTTGGCAGGTATTATTTGATTACTTTGAAGTATTAGTATAAAATATTGATAAGTGTTTACAAGACACCTCTAACTCTGAAAAAATTTGACATAATAACGACTCAACAACATTCAACTTCTAATTGACAATAGAAGAATCTACAAATTGCTTTAAGTTCGTGATCTTAACAATTAACACCCGGTTTAAACTTACTAGTTCTTCACACGTTTACTCCCATGTTCAACCCCATCGAAAATGCGTTTTCAAAAAATAATCTTGTGTAAGAACATAACAGCATAAAATTTTGGCCCACATTATGATTTATTTTTAATTAACCAAAATTCAATTATGTGCTATAACAGAATATAACATTTCTGAATTAAAAACTAGAATAACCGAATTAATTTAGTAGAATTCTGAATAATAAAAGAAATTATCTGAATATATTTAGCAAATCATATCTGACTGATAGTTCAGTGGCTACAGTGGCGGCTTACCAATGTCTTGGTTTCAAGTCCTGGTGAAATCATATTTAATATAAAAATATAATTTATAATTAATATTGTAATAGTTTATACTATAATATAAAATAAATTTAACTGCAACACCTGTAAAGGAAAGGCAGATTCACTCAATTATTACATTGTATGTGGTAGGAACCTGGACATAAATAAATAAAAAAATTTTAAAAAAATTCTGAATTTCAAAAAGACACCCTAAAGATTTTTAATAAATACCTGAAATTAATTAAAAAGTACAATATAAATAAGATTTTTCCTATAAAGCCAATATTGAAAATATTTTCCTTATTTTCCTGTAATTTCATTGCATATTTCAAGGAATTTCATTGCTATTTAAGTTTGCATACTTTTAGGATTTTCATTGTTATTAAAGTTTTCATACTTCTAGCAATTTCATTGCTATTTAAGTTTGCATACTTCTAGGATTTTCCTAGAAGAGATTTTCCTACAAAAATGTTTTATCTAAATTTTGCATACTTCTAGGAATTTCATTGATATTAAATTTTGCATACTTCTAGGAATTTCATTGTTGTTAAAGTTTGCATACCTCTAAGAATTTCATTGCTACAATAGTTTCGAAGTCATTTAAAGTACAAATGATATTTTTCCAATAAAATTATTTTAATTAAACTCAAAATTTTTTTAAAAGCATAACATCAGCTTAAAAATACCGATTCATTATTATTTTAATTAAAAGAAAAATGCATTTTCTCAATGACAAATCAAAGAAGCCTCTCTACTAAAACACCTAAACTTTATTAAGTCTTAATTTGTTAATTAAAAAAAAATGTTTATTCTTTATTTATTAAAACAAAACAAACTATTCTTTTAAAAAAAAAAATTTTAATTGTAGTTTAAAACAAAACTAAACTGATGAATGGTCTCTTCAAAATCATTATGAACAAGTAGGTGTAGGTATATTATTTGTTTGTATGTGTTAAGAAAATGAGAAAAACGAGAAATATAAAAATAAGAAAAAATTTAACTTTAAAATAAATATTTTTAACAAAAAAAAAAAAAACACACACAAAATACAAAAATACAAAAAAAAAAAATCAAAAGAAATTATTTTAACCTTTGTTTCCTATACAAATTTTGTTGTTGTTTTTGTTTTTTTTTGATAGAAAATTTACACACAAAATAAATGAATTTTTTGCATTAAAATATACAAAGAAAATAAAAAAAAAACCAAAAAAAAAAATTTAAATAGATGCCTAACATTTTAATGTATATATATATATATATAAATGTATATATTTGTATCAAAAGATACATATAAGATAAAATTAAAAAACAAAAAATAAAAATGAAATAAAGAAAGCATTTTTAAATATTTTATAACCTCATTTTTTACTATGATATATGCATTTATACTTATATATCTTTCTCTTTTTCTCTTTCCTACTGTTCGTTCAATTTTAAGCTCTACTTGACTTTTTGAACTTGAAGTGTTCTCCAGTTTAACTTTAATGCTTTTTTTTTTTTATACTTTGGTTAATTTTTTTTTTAAATTTATTCATTATATATGAAATGTTTGTATATATACAAAATTTTATAAGTATATAATGTATTGTATGTACATGTCATTTTTAGTTTACATTTTGTTTTTATTTTGTTTTTTTTTTTTTTTTGAACTGAGAAAAGGGGTAATTTTTTTATTTAAAAAAAATATATATATATGTATATATATATATATATGTGTGTACTGTTCTCTATGGAATTGTTAAGTTTATACAGAAAACATGAAAATCCTTTCAACATTTTTATTTTGAAATTTTTTAAATATGAAAAAGAATATTACATATAAACATATATATATATATGTTTATATAAGTATTATACTAATGTATGTATATATATTCAGGTATTTTCAATTTGTTATCTGTAAATGAGTAGAAAATTTTTTACGTGATAATCATGTTTAGATAAAAATAAAATTATATTTGTACGATGAACACATTATTTATATATATTTATATATATATTATAAATTCTATATGTATATATAAAATATATATATTTTAAAGTTTAGAACGCCATTTAAGCTATTTATTAGCTTTTAAATTTATTATTATCAATTAGTTACAAAAATGTTTTGTCTAAATGTGTGTGTGTGTGTGCAAGTGAGACACAAGTAAATACGTGCAAATAATACAACTGTAAAAAATGGAGAATAAATCCCGTTAAAGTTGTAATTATAGTTATTGAAAAATTATTGAATCAACTGAAAATCAATGTATAAGAAATTTTCAGTAGTTCTTATAATATAGGAAGAGCTTAGATTCCTTCTAATTGGCACATTAAAATTCGAAGGGGTAGAATGATGATGCGCGGGGTGAGGAATACCTGGAACCCGTAAATAATGTATTTTAGAAAAAGAACCTTTTAATAAATATTATGTATAGTATATTTAATTAGCCCTTATAATATGATTAAAATTTATATACCTTCGAATTTTAGGACTTTTCCTTATTCTTTACCTTCAATATATCACATCAATTTCAGCTAGCTACTCATTTAAACGGTAGATATAACTTTCAAATATTTTACACTGAACCTTACATTTACTTTGGTACAAACAGATCATATGAAAAATATCTCTTAGTAAAGGATTGTGATTGACTTAATGCCATAATTTTACTTTCCAATATTGGTCTAGTTACAAACAAACTTGTTAATTTGGATCGTACACCATTTCAACAGCCCTCAGTTAGCAGCTTTTAAAAATTTTCTTAACACGTAATTTTTAGTTAATTTAATTGAATAATTCTTTTTATTTGTAACACCTTTTAATATAATTTCTAAATATATATATATATATATATATATACATAAAATTAGATGTCGTCATTTTTTGATTAAAATTTAAGCACGAAATTAAATCACGTGGCACGTAGTTAAATAAATCTGTGTGGTTACTTTATTTATATCTTCTATTAATATTTTTTGTGTTGAATTTTATTTTATTTAGTCTTTAAAGATATAAAAAGAGTTCCGGAGTCATAAATTCCCCCGATACTTCTGACGAAATTAAGTTTAAGGGAGTGAAGTGAATTCAAATGAGTGAACCATAAGTCACCTGAAAAGTAAAACGTAATTTCCCATTAAACTTTTAAACATGTTATTAAGTTATAAACTGCATTTTAAATAAAAATGTTTTCACTTAAAGTAAAAATTTCTTTAGTAGAAAAAGAATTCTTTTCACTCAAAATAAAAATATTTTTACTTGAAATAAAACTGTATTCACTTAAAATATAAATGTTATCAATAAAAGTAAAAATGGTATGTATCGTGGATGTGAAAATAAATATTGGTTGAAAAATTTGCATATTTATACCCTATATTACTATAGGTCAAAAGGGTATACTAAATTTGCCATTACGTTTGTGACGCAGAGAAGGAGGGGGGTAGATAAAGACTCAAATGTACGGATCGGATTAGAATCAAAAAGTTAATCGATTTAGCTATGTGCGTCTGTAATCACGATAACTCAAAAATTAAGGGAGCTAGGATTTTGAAAAATCGTTTTTATGTAACAGCCGTCATCGCTATTGAAATCCAGCTATTTTGGTTCACGGATTCGAATTCCTGCCATACATATGAGCATTCCTTTACACCTAATGAAGCAGGGTATCTGAAATTTTGCCAAAAATAGTTTAATTTTATGGCCAAAGTTTTTGCATAATTTGGTTGGTCTTCTGCAGTAGGTTCGAGTAGTTGCCATACAACTTCATATTTCACATGAGTATTACTTTATACAAAATAAAGCTGAATGCTGGATATTTTTCCAAACGTAATTAAACGGATGATATAATGTCTATATAACGGTCATACGGATATGCCAGAGTTGTCACAGTTTACATTACTACACTCTTCCCCGTTTTTTATAAATCGAGATTACAGACACAAACATTCGCATTTTTAAAAATTTTTCGGACTATCAGCACTTTCGAATTTCGTTGCCCTGATATTATGTTAAATAATCTAAAATCTATAACTTCAATTTTCACCAAAGATTTAATTTTAGTACTTAAGTTTGATCTGAAAGGTGGTTTTCCAAAGAAATTTGTTACAACAACTTTGAAGAACTCGTATGTACTTACGGCTAGTATCACTTCTTAGAAACATAATTTTAATGAGAACCTTTCCAATAGTAATTAAAATTACATAACATATGTCTTACGGCTTTATTATATTACAACACACAATAATTACAAAGTAAAAAAATAAGAATTCTACAATTAATTAAAAAAATGCATTATATTTAAATTACAATAATTTTAAAATGTAATAAATACATCTGAAATACTAATTTTAAATGTTAATTTTAAGCAATATAAAATCTTTCCTTTCGTGTTCCTTCAGGCCAAACTACCGATTCAATCCAATCCAAATGATATGTTATATTTGTATAGAAACCATAACCATTTCCATAAGACATTATCCCAACAACACTAATTGGCATATTATTACTTGTTATATAGAGTGGTCCACCGACATTACTCTTCAACAATAAAATCCCATTAATTTTAAATTTAATTTTTTTTTTTAAATAATTTTTATAATTACTTTGTATGTATCTTCATCAAAATAATCAGTTTTTCCGAATGTACAAAATTCAAAATCATTTATTGTATCATTTTTCTTTTGTTGTAATTTACAGATACTTTTATCTGTGATGTTCATTCGAACTTTAATGAATTTTGTAGACAAAACCCCATCTAAAATGAAAAAAAAGAAAAACTCTATTAAAAGTTTACTTTTTGATTGAAAGACTTCGGATGTACCAAGTACTGTTGTACCAAAACTAACAGAATAAATTTCATTATCAAACTGATGATCCAAAGATGAACTTTTTAAACATGCTGGCTCTGCTCTAAAAAAATTGAAATTATAATTGTTTTAAATTTGTTTTGTAGAAATTTAAAGTATAAAAGTTAAATTAACTTTGAATTTTCTGCTAAAAATATTATTGCAATATCATTTAGATTAGAATTTTCATCATATTTTGGATGTGAAATAACTTTAACGATGCGGATTGGATTGATTTGATCAAATTCAGTTTTAAAATCAACAATTTTAGCCAGGATAGGTGAGTTTCTTAAAAAAAAAAAATTGAAATTTAATTTGATAATATTGTTAGATTTCATGTAGGTACCATACCCATTGAGCTTCGCACAGTGTCCTGCACTTAGAATTATATTTTTTTCAATTAAAACACCATCACATTTGTATACAAAACTTTTACCATCCCCATAGCCAAGTGTTGCCTTATATTTTTTAAAATAATTAGTATTTAATATTTTGTACAATTAAATATTGGGAGTTATACCATTGATGGGAAATCAGATGTTTCAATCTCAGATCCAATTAAAGTAGGAGTACATCTGGGGTCAGTTTTTTCGATTCCATAACACGAACGTACTGTTAAGTATGGTGGTTTAAGAGTTTGACATTCTGAAAAGTTTAAAAAATTAATAAGTACTTGAGATATGATTTCTCTATTTAAAAATTATTCTCAATTCGGCATTTAATTAGAAATTTAGCAACTAAATATTAAATTTTTAATATTTCTATTAAGAGCTAATTTTAAATTTTTTAACAATTCAGAAAATTAAAGATCTTACTATGCAATCCTTTTTCATATCCATGCTGCCGAATAACTGAATCAATCCAATTTAAATATGATGTTATATATGTATAAATAGCAGGTATTTCAGTTCCACAACCTCTTCCATATGAAATAATACCAATAACATAATTTGGATTTCGTTTAAGAACAAGTGGTCCTCCAGAATCACCCTAAAAATCAGATTTAATTTACTTTAGATTTAATTGTAAAGCAGTGTACCTGGCATGTATCCTGAAGTCCAGATGCTCCATTTTCAAAAGTTCGCCTTTCTCCCAAGACACATAACTGAGAGTTAACAATTGGCTGGCCTTGATACTCCTTTACACAAACATTCCGATCTATTATATTCAAATTGACTTTTACTAATCTTTCCGAAAATCGCCCAGCTGTAGAATAAGAAGCATGTTAAAATTGATAAATATTTAAGTGTCCATTTTAATTAGAAGGAAATTACCGAATGAAGTTGTACCAAAACCAACAGCAATAGTCTGATTATCGTGTCTTAAATTTAAACGTTGGGTATACAAACAACCAGGTTTTTGTCTAAAATTAATTTCGAATTAAAACAGATTATTTTCGGGGATTAATTACATTTTAAAAAATTCGATTACTTTGAATTTCCAGATAAAATTATTATTGCAATATCATTTAAATAAGTTTCACTATTATAATTTGGATGTACGATAATCTTCAGAATTTTAATTGGTTGAGTTTCATTAGACTGAAGATGATAATTGCCAATTCGCACTACTGATGGTGGTTGTCTTGAATAAATTAATAAAATAATTAATAAATATTTAATTAGATTTATATTAAATAAACCCATTCAATTCGGTACAATGCGCTGCTGTAATTACAACATTTTTCTCAGTTAAAAATGCACCACATCTGTAAACAGGATTTTCAGGACTTCCATAACCGAGAGCAGCCTATTAATTTCCAAAGGAAAGAAATGAAAACTTTTTAATTAATAAGAAAATAATTGTAATGCATACCATAAATTTGAATGAACTGGGTTCCTCAACAAATTCCCCAAGATAACCCAACTCTTCGTAATCTTCATCTTCTCCATGATTATGATATATTGCCGGAGGTCTGAGCTCTTTGCATCCTACAAATTTGATATTTAGTATATATAGCACAAATCCGATTTTTTTTTAGTAGAATATTAAGCCCTAATTTGAAGCCTTACTTAAAAAGTTACACATAAAACCTACTTTTATCAGCTTTCCTTAATTTAGCATCACTATTGACTACAAATGAAGTTCTCTCATTCTTTTCAGGACAGCAAATGTATGATTCAATACCAATAAATCCACAAATTTGAGGGTATGTTCGCCTTTGTTTAAATAATGTTTGTGCTTCAGGACAATCTTGCAATGGAACACAGGTTCCAGCACATTTTTCAAACTCACTGCTGCCTATTAAATACATATTTGATATATATAATTCATTATAATAATAATGTGATCCAATTCTCTCACCATAGTCTAAGAAAACTAGTAAAACAAATATATTAAAATTTATGAACATTTTGTTACATAAAAATTCGAAAAAAAAATATTTTAAAAATTGATTTCCGTTCGTTGTTACTTCCTAAGCTTGTCGTGTGCTACTTAAAAATTTTTTTTAAAAAATAACTAATAAAGCATTCTACTTAAAAAAAAATTAGGTCAAATTTACCACAGGAATCTACGAAATTTGAATTTTTATTAAATAATTTGTTTTGTTTAACTATTTATAGCACCGGGTGTGAACGAATTTTTTATTTATAATAACTGTGTGAATGAAAGTCACGGGTATATTTAAATTGATCCACCGTTTGTAACAAATGGAGTAAGAAATTAAAAATTTGTACTAAAGTGTAAGAATCGAATCACCATCCAGAAGGGAATTGTTTCAGTTATTTTTTTCAGTGAGTTCGTTCATCACGGCAACAATTAAAAAATTAAAAAATCTAGGACCTCAGAATTAACTTACTGGATCATTAACTCAATTATTATTAGGGAACATATCATCGAGATTTCCATATACCTTGAGAACATATCTTTAAAGACAATGAAATTAGAAAGGTTTTACTTAGTATGAAAATATTTGGATAATATTAAAGGTCAACTTGCAATACAAGGTTCCCAGTCCGATTGTATGGAACTGATTAGTTTATACAATTTAGATGTTTAAGAAATTTTTAAATAATCAATATTAAAATTATATAGACCTAAGGCTGAGTTGAATGATTATTTAAATCAAAAGTTCTGAAAACTATATCGTCCGTAAAGAAAGAGCTATTTCCATTTTACAAATTATTAAGTTATTTTGCATGGGTAAGAGTTGACAAGAGCAACTTTAAGTTATTGTTTTTGTTTTTGAAAAAATTTAATGTTAATCCAACGTATTGGGATTTATAAGCTGATTCATTCAAAAATATCGAAAATTACCTCTCAAAATGTGTTTAGAATTTGCGGTTATAACATGATAAGTTTAATTAGTTTAGATGATTACGATTACAAGTTTCTATTGAAAAAAATATATTATTGTAATTTAAATTAATTGTGGCTAAATTATAGATAGAATTAATGAGCTTTTACCGACGGTAACAGATAAAGTATCTATGTGATTGCAACGAACTCTGTCAAATTAGCAAATCAACTCTGAGACCTGTGATAAGTGTTAAATTTTGCTTCGAAGATAGGGTTTTGATAGGACTTTTGGGAGTCGGATTTAGAAAATTTAGGAGAATTTAGGTTTTCTTATGAGAATATATGGCGTAACATGGTTTATGGAAATTCGTTTGTCATGCGTTCATCACGTTAATAGAACCATATTCCACCAAATGTTTTCCCCAAAGTTGATAATATATATATGTACGATTTAGCCAAATTTAAGAAGAACATTAACATGTTCTTCTAAATATCCCATCCAATTTTCCCCATCTCCCATAATTCAGAAATAATAAATATCCCAAATAACTTTCACCAAAATACCAAATACTTCCATATCCCCATCCCTGTAACCAAACTGCACATTCGTATTACAGGTTCCTTTCTCAAGTTTGGTTGAAAAATATGCTAAAATGGCACACTACCGGAAGAAACACTGCACAGTTTCAATTGGTGGCTTTCAAGCTTTCCTCGTAAAAAAAAAAAAAAAAAAAAAAATTTTAAACTAGTAATTTTTAGCGTAAAGTGTAGTAGAAGTTATTGTGTTTGTTTTTTGAGTCTACAACTACAGGAATATTTAACTAATACTTAAAATAATAGTTTCTTAATATTGAACAAAAAATTGCTCTAGTTATAAAAAATTGTCAAAAGTCTTTAGAAAATTAAAATTATATTACTATAATCAAATATAAAACTTGATTAAAATTATTTAATCTTAAATAAAATATTTGGGCCTCTCCTTGAAAATCTTTCAATTGTGTTAGAAAATAGCTTAACAGTTTTTGTATTTTACATTTAAATGGTTTAATAATAAAAAAAGGTTTGTGGTTTTATAAAAATACGAATATTTAAATGTTTTTATAAATTTTAAAACAAAATTATGTTTTTTTAGAAACCGCAGTGAATAGTTATTTACTCCATTAAATAAAATTCTTTAATAACAACATCTAAAAAAACAACATTTTATTTTATAGTTAATAAAATAAATACCAAACAAAATACCAATTAAAATAGTATTTTCTATAATCGAAAATTGTGTTTGTTCCAAGTTCAAAAAGTCTAAGTATTCAAAATTTGTCCATTATTATTTTTAGAAATTTTGTTACTTTCTTCATTTTTAAGAAAACCTTTTAAAATTTAGAAAAACTATTAAAAAACCTTAAAATATAACCAGCTTTCATTTATATATATTACTTAAAAAATAAGTTCGAAGTTGAGATCGAGTTATAAGTATTTAAAAATTTAAGATTTTCGGTTTTTCACTACTTACAGCTTTTAAAGGGCTTTCTTCAAAGGTTTATACTTATTTTTTAAAATCCATGTTTTAGACGCTGTAGTTACAATTTTTATTCTTTATTTTAAACGTTGTAAGAGTTTTATAAAATACACACGAATGGACTGACAGATGAACGAACAGACAATTTAAAACATTTCTTTTCAAATCATTTTTGAAAATATGCTGAAACAAATATGTGGCTAAAAATCTTAAAGCTTACGTTTAGTTTTACGTCTGTAAAAACAGTTGATTAAATAGAAATGTCAATAGTTACATTTCCAAATAATTTAAAATGTCAAATGCACTTTATTAGCAAAAAAAAAAATTGGATTTATAAAAATATGTATACTAGAATTAATTAATTTTTACTTTGTAGAAATTCAAACTTCGTAAATGTGTTGGGTGGCACTGTATTTACAGTGTCGAACTTTCATGCGAAAGATCCGGGTTGGAATTCCAGTGAAAGTGAAAAAACTTTTCTGGTTTTCGCTTCGACTCAGCTGTTCTTTTGCCGTTGGTTTCAAATTAATGGCTTTTCCAATAATTAATGATTATATAATGTTTTTGAAATATTAAAAATATAAACAAATAATTTAATTGAATTATATAACTTACAGATATAGAATACCATATAATTCAAATACAAAATATTACAATATAACCAAAAAATATCGTATCTATTGAAAATCTAAGACGTTTCTATATGTTATAAGGCTTAGTACTGTCTCATGTTTAAGTTGTATGTGGAATTCATTAAGATCAATTCAAATAACACGAATATAATATGACCCCTGTTCCAACATATACCTATGCATAGATAGGCCAATTAGCCCAACAGTTGGACAGTTAGCGTTTAAAAAAATAAAAAAAAAAAAATAACCAAAATAAAGATCAACACAAAAAAAAATTCAATTTTTGACAGTTCATTTGTTAAAAAATGACATTTAGCAATTTTTATACACAGCGTGAATCGACGTAAATCGGCTTAATTTTTTAAAACAAAATATTTATGAATAAAATTTAGAATTTGTGAATCCATATGCATGTAACTCTAATGGAATATCACTTTATAAGCAACTTTTATAATTTTATGTAGAGGTGTAGCGTCAATGTATTTAAATTTGAATACACAGTCTTACCATAAGTCGATAAGTTTTTAGATTAGCTTACACAATTTATGACGTATAAACATGATCAATAGACCGAATTTTATAGCAACTTTCGTTTGACTTCCAAAGATAAATTCTATTTTTATATTTTTAATTTCCAATTATATTTCTTTTTTTTTTTTTTTAATATTGCCAAAGGACATTTTAATCATTTTTTTTTTTGGAAAATCCTAATTAAAAAAAAAAAGATTTCCATTTTATTCTTTGTGAAGGCTTTTGTTTTTCCAATCAGTTTTTAGTTTTTTGCTTTTAAAAAAATTCAAGTCATGCTTTGGAAATAAATAAATTGGAAATTAAAACATATAAATCCTTTGAAAAAATAAACAAAATACAAAAACAAAAAATTAAGTGGTAAAATATTACCAAAAATTATAATCAAAATTAGAATAAATGAAGTGTAAAATAAAAGAAATCATAAAAAATAAATATGTATAAATATATGTATATATATATATAAACAAATCGATTAAAAATTAATGATATTAATAATAAATAAGAAAATAGAAAAGTTTATTCCACAAAATTGCGTTCAAATGTAATTTTATTTGGTTGAATCTTTTATGTTTTTTTTTATTTTTCCAATTTTCCAAATTTTTTTTTGATTTTTTCATATTTTCATAAATTCCTTGAAAATAATAAATTCATAAATATATCTTTGGGATATTTTTCTCTTATTACATTTTTATTTTTTCTTTTAGTTTTTTGTTGTTGTTTTTTTTTTAAATCTTGTTTATAAAAATACTTAATAGTATTTATACATACCTTTTACCTCATAAATAATGCGAAATATATAAGAGAAGGAAAAAAAATCATGGAAAATACAAAAGAAAATTTTTTGGGGGAAAAAATAAAGGCAAAAGAAAAAAGAAAATATTTGAAAAAAAAAAAGATAAAACAAAATTATAATGAAGATAGAATTGGGTGGTAATCCTATCTTATGATTTTTTTTTTTTGTAAAAAATATTGAAAATTTATTTTGTTGTTTTCAAATATAATAAATTTTAAATATTTTATTTAAAAGATTTTCAAACTTTTACTTTCCAGCATCGTTGTGTTCAGTAAATTTTAAAAAATACTTTGTTTATTCTTTATACCCGTGCATATATATATGACATCGGGTATATTAGATTTGCTCCTCCGTTTGTAACGCATCGATCTAGACGAGCTAGATATAGTGTCAAGGGTACGTATCGGCTCAGAATCGAAAAATTAGTCGATCTAGCTATGTGTGTCTGTCCGTCCGTCCGTCCGTCCGTCCGTCCGTCCGTCCGTCCGTCTGTGTGTCAGCACGATAACTCAAAAACTAAAAGAGCTACAGTTTTGAAATTTTCACAAAATATTTTTCAATCAATTTCTAGGTTCCCTATTTTTTTTGGTTAAGATCGGACCAAAACTTCGGGTAGCTCTCGAACAGCTAACTTTTTTAACTCCAATATTTTCATACAAAAATTTGAAATATAGCTATGCACCTTGTAACATGAAATTATATGAATTTTGTTTGTTTTTGTTTGTTGTTTTTTTTTTGTTTATTTTTTTTTTTGTATTTTTTTTTTGTACGATTTCGAGTTAGAATTTCATATAATTTAAATGATGCGTAGTTTATTTAAGATAAGCAAAAAAGAAGACAAAGATTTTTTTTAAGTAAATGGCTTCATAAATAATTTATATATGTATATTCATATAATATGTATATGTGTAATATTTTGAATGAATCATTTTATCAATATGATTATATGATGCTTACTTGCTTAGGTTTAATATATTCGTGAATTAAAAATTAATTAAAAGAGATAGAATTGAAAAATTAGAACTAGAGTTTTGAAATTCACACAAAACATTTTTTGGACATTTTTAAGGTTCCCTATTCTTTTTGGTTAAGACCAGACCAAGGTTTCGGGGAGCTGTCACACAACTTATTTAAACCAATATAAATTTCTTCAAAAGTAATTATACTAGAAAGACGAAAATTACACACGGTTAGTTTTATAATGAATCAAGCACTTATATGAAGTTTCAAAATTTTACGGCTTCATTTGCGGGGGGCTGCCATACAACTTCTTTGCACCAATATGAATTTCTTGGAAACTGAGTATACTACGAGGATGAAAATTACATACTGTTAGTTATATAATGAATCAAGCACTAATATGGAGTTTCAAAATGTTGCGACCCCATTTTCGGGCAGCTGCCATACAAAGTTGTCAATTCGATAACTGTGAATCTAATGAAGCTACGAGGTTGAAATTAAAACTGAGCAGGTAAAGTAATAGGGCAAGTTAGTTGGCAAAGTTGGACATCGCTCGGGCCAACTTTTGGGGTGGGCTATTTTTTTTTTATGGTTATTTTTTTTTATGGTTTTTTTTTTTTTGTTTTTAAGCAAAAACGAGGAAGATTATAGTTGCCCTTGTCAACTTTTAGATACCCGTGCTTACCCACTAACCGTTATTTATTTATAATATATAACGGGTAAGTTAATTTTTAAATATCATAAATGCTATTAGGTATAAAAAAAAATATAAAAAAGTAAAATAGTTAAAAAAAAAATTAACTTATTATCCCATCATTTTTGCTTAAAAAAAAAATTAAATTTTTAATTCATTATAGGTACCATAATTTTTGGTTCAAAAAAAAAAAAAAAACAAAAAAAAATAGCCCACCCCAAAAGCTGGTCGAGCGATGTCCGACTTTGCCAACTAACTTGCCCTATTACTTTACCTGCTTAGTTTTAATTTTAACCTCGTAGCTTCATTAGATTCACAGTTATCGAATTAACAACTTTGTATGGGAGCTGCCCGAATATGGGGTCGTAACATTTTGAAACTCCGAATTAGTGCTCGATTCTTTATATAACTAACAGTGTGTAATTTTCATCCTCGTAGTATACTCAGTTTCCAAGAAATTCATATTGGTGCAAAGAAGTTGTATGGCAACCCCCCGCAAATGAAGCCGTAAAATTTTGAAACTTCATATAAGTGCTTGATTCATTATAAAACTAACCGTGTGTAATTTTCGTCTTTCTAGAATAATTACTTTTGAAGAAATTTATATTGGTTTAAATAAGTTGTGTGGCAGCTCCCCGAAACCTTGGTCTGGTCTTAACCAAAAAGAATAGGGAACCTTAAAAATGTCCAAAAAATGTTTTGTGTCAATTTCAAAACTCTAGCTCTAATTTTTCAATTCTATCTCTTGTAATTAATTTTTAATTCACGAATATATTAAACCTAAGCAAAGTAAGCATCATATAAT
Source organism: Dolichopus griseipennis (assembly GCA_963082915.1). NCBI lineage: Eukaryota > Metazoa > Arthropoda > Insecta > Diptera > Dolichopodidae > Dolichopus > Dolichopus griseipennis. Next base: position 288,923 of record CAUJBZ010000348.1, on the reverse strand, counting down.
CATATTGATAAAATGATTCATTCAAAATATTACACATATACATATTAATATACATATATAAATTATTTATGGAGCCATTTACTTAAAAAAAATCTTTGTGTTCTTTTTTGCTTATCTTAAAAAAACTACGCATCATTTAAATAATATGAAATTCTAACTCGTTATCTATTCAAAAAAAAAAGTAAACAAAAAAACAAAAACAAACAAAATTCATATAATTTCATATTAAATACACGGTGCATAGCAAATTTTCAAATTTTTATATGAAAATGTTGGAGTTAAAAAAGTTAGCTGTTCGAGAGCTACCCGAAGTTTTGGTCCGATCTTAACCAAAAAAAATAGGGAACCTAGAAATTGATTGAAAAATATTTTGTGAAAATTTCAAAACTGTAGCTCTTTTAGTTTTTGAGTTATCGTGCTGACACACAGACGGACGGACGGACGGACGGACGGACGGACGGACGGACGGACGGACAGACACACATAGCTAGATCGACTCATTTTTCGATTCTGAGCCGATACGTACCCTTGACACTATATCTAGCTCGTCTAGATCGATGCGTTACAAACGGAGGAGCAAATCTAATATACCCGATGTCATATATGTATGCACGGGTATAATTATGGTATAATGAATTAAAAATTTAATATTTTTTTTTTTTTATTTAATTTTTTTTAAGCAAAAATTATGGGATAATAAGCTAAATTTTTTTTTAACTATTTTACTTTCTTATATTTTTTTTGTAATATTTATAATAGCATGTGGAAAATAAATAACGGTTAGTGGGTAAGCACGGGTATCTAAAAGTTGACAAGGGCAACTATAATCTTCCTCGTTTTACATGAGCTTGGATCTTTATACCCGTGCATGTATATGACATCGGGTATATTAGATTTGCTCCTCCGTTTGTAACGCATCGATCTAGACGAGCTAGATATAGTGTCAAGGGTACGTATCGGCTCAGAATCGAAAAATTAGTCGATCTAGCTATGTGTGTCTGTCCGTCCGTCCGTCCGTCCGTGTGTCAGCACGATAACTCAAAAACTAAAAGGGCTAGAGTCTTGAAATTCACACAAAGTCATTTTTAGACAATTTCTAGGTTCCCTATTGTTTTTGGTTAAAATCGGACCAAGGCTTCGGGGAGCTGCCATACAACTTTTTTGCACCAATATGAATTTCTTTAAAACTAATTATACTACGGGGATGAAAATTACACACGGTTAGTTTTATAATGACTCCGGCACTTATATGAAGTTTCAAAATGTTAGGGCCCCATTTTCGGGGGGCTGCCATACAACTTCTTTGCACCAATATGAATTTCTTCAAAACTAATTATACTACGCGGATGAAAATTACACACGGTTAGTTATATAATGAATCGAGCACTTATATGAAGTTTCAAAATGTTAGGGCCCCATTTTCGGGGGGCTGCCATACAACTTCTTTGCACCAATATGAATTTCTTGAAAACTAATTATACTACGAGGCTGTAAATTACACACGGTTATTTATATAATGAATCGAGTACTTATATGAAGTTTCAAAATGTTACGGGCCCCATTTTTTGGGGGCGGCCATATAAAGTTTTCGATTCAATAATTGTGAATCTAATGAAGCTACAAGGGTAAAATTAAAATTGGGCAGGTAAAGTAATAAGGCAAGTTAGTTGGCAAAGTTGGACATCACTCGGACCCCATCGAAATTTTTAGGTGGGCCATTTGTTTTTTTTTTTTTGTTTTTTTTCTTGTTTTTTTGTTTTTTTTTTTTAAGCTAAACTTATGGGACAATGAATGAAAATTTAGTTTTTTTTTCGATTTTTTTTTTTTTTGTGATTTTTTTTTTTTTTGTTAATTTTTTTTTTTTTTTTTTTAGCTTAAGGTATGGAACAATGAATGAAAATTTTGTTTTTTGTTTTGTGATTTTTTTTTTTTTTTGATTTATTTTTTTTTTTTTTTTACGTCAAAATTATGGAGTAATGAGTTAAATGTATAAGGGAAGTAAATTATGGTTTATTTTATACAATATAGTGGGTATGCACGGGTATCTAAAAGTTGACAAGGGCAACTATAATCTTCCTCGTTTTCATATAAAATTTGTCTATTTTCAAATAAATTTGATCGTTTTTATACCCGTTTGACTATACGTCGGATCAGAGTCGAAAAATAAATCGATTTAGCTATGTATGTCCATCAGTTCGCACGATAACTCAAAGAATAAATTAGCTAAGGTTTTTCCAAAAATAGTTTAGTATAATGACAAAAATTCTGCAAAATTGGTTGATCTACACCAGAGGGTTCCAGTAGCTGCCATGCAACTCCTTCTTTTATATGAGCATTACTCTACACCTAATGAAGTTGGGTGCCTGAAATTTTGCCAAAAGTAATTAACCGGGTCATATAATGTTTATATTACGGTCATACGGGTATCCCAAAGTTGACACAGTCTACTCTACTACACTTTTCCTCGTTTTTAAATGGAAATAGTCGGAAATTTTTAAATTAAATTGATCTTCTTTTACATAAGGCTACTGAAAGACTTTTTATTAGATCCGACTACTAGATAGATAAGAACCAGCAGTCGGATATACATATACTAAAAGAGGTAGTCATAGAAGTATAAAATTGGGTACTAGATTAGATCAAATAATATCAGTTCGTCTACTAGGCTGGGTCCCAAGGGCATTAAAGCATATTTTCTTATGGTAATTTATTTAAATATTGACTGAAAAAGTCAAAATAATCGTACAGATTACGTTTATAAAAGAATTTTGTGCTTTCCATATTCGAATCATTGTCTGTTTAGTCTGACGTTTGTCATTAATTGCTTATTTGTTTTAAATGCTCTAACTGTTTAACTATTAGGATAATAAGCCTGTCGATACCATAGTTACATATTGGAATATAGGAGACATATTTATTCATATTATTAGAATTGATCTTAATTGATTCCACATACAACTTAAAATATGAAACAGTACTAGGCTTTATAACACATAGAAACGTTTTAAATATTCACTATGTACAATTAATTCTATTTCTCATATATTGTAATAGTTTTATAATTCAATTAAATAAAAGTACTTCTGTATCTGTGAGTTATATTATTTAATTAAATTATTTGTTTTATATTGAATCTGTTTTTTATATTGTTATATTGATGTATTTTTTATCAAAGTTACAGAATTATTAATTATTGGTCATACCATTAATTTGAACCCAATGGCAAATACAAGCTGCGTCAAGTCGAACATCAGATAAAAGTTTTATTTTTATTCTTACTGGGATTTGAGCCCGGACCTCTAGAACTCAAGTGATCACTCTAGCCAAAGTGGCAGGCAGCCGTTTCAAACCGTATACATTGCTATTGGTGAGTGCAACTGTGTTAATGTTCTCGAAACATATGCGGATTAGTTTCATGGACCCTATTTCATTTGACTGTATTCCATTTGGTTGGATATCAATATTAGTTTTATGCCTCCAAATTCGAATTTCCGCATGCACATATATTCGAGAAAATATTACAGGTAAAATGAAAGAAGATTCAACTAATAAGGGATACAGACAAATTAAATACAAGCGTATGCTAGCTAGGTTTGATTTATAACTAAACTCTCTGATTAAATCACTCGAACGAAGTTAAAAACACAGAATTATTTTTCCAATACCTTATTTTTTAAATTTTTTATCATACTTAAATACATTTTAGTATAATTCATTTAGTGTATTACAATATTAAGTTTAAGAAACTCTGGTCAATATTATATCTGCATGAAATGTTACATATAGCCATTTTAGTTAAAATAAAAATATTGGTCTTACTTTGTTTTTTTTTTGTTGTTATTTTTATTTAAGAAGTTACTGCTCATGTCAATTATATGCATCGGTAACTTTTTATAGGGATAATTTGATTTTCGAAGCAATATTTTATGCATATCATGAATTTTGCAAGGCTCGATGAATTTATTTAAAAATACAACAAACCAAGAAAAACAAAAATAAAAGAAAAACAAACTAAACGAAACCAAAAAAAAAAAACAAAAAAACAAAAAACAAGAAATAAATAAACAAACAAACAAACAAACAAATAAATAAAATAAATTTTGTATATCTTTCAAGAATTTAAAGAAGGTTAGAAAAAAGGAAAAAAAAGTATGAAATAATTTTAACGTTATATTAGTAACAGTTACTTTTATTTTAAACGGCTGGTTATATTTTGCAGCTTGCGCCTTGATTTTTTTCCAATTTTTAAAACCGGCTGGAAATTTTCCGTAGAAAATTCTAAGGAATATTTCCAGACTCATAGAACACGAGGCTAATTTAGGAAAATTGATTTAAATAATTAGCTTTTTGAGTGTTTTAAATTTTTTTAATTTACATAATGAACGTAAGTTCAACTAATTTTAGGTGAATGTACTTTGAAACCAGTCTACAGATTTATATAAAATTGGCATATCAGCAGCACGTTAGCTGTTGTTTTATTTCACTAATTGTACAATTAAATCAGTTGGATACATGTACTCAATGTAAAAACTATTACAAATTTTATATTAGCTTTATTAAGTTTGATTGTGGGAATTTTGTGTTTGCTAGAAGTTGATGGCGGCATTTTCACGGAGGAAAAGAAATAAAGATCAGCGAAACGATCTAGATCTTGTAGAAAAAAGTAAGCTAAGAAGATATCAAGCGGTAGACCTATAAATTCTAAAGCTTCTATAAGAAAGTTTTCAAATGCCAGCCTCATGGGACTTAAATGATAAAATAATGATTGAACGAATGTTATTTAATTCTTAATTATATGTAGTTAAACTGTGTGAGATTATAATAAATTGAAGGATATACTGAAGCGCGAAAAGGACCTTGAAGACTTACATTAATTTTAGCTAGATAGTTAGTTTATATCATATTATTTAAATGACTCAGGATATACCGTTATTTCGTTGGAATATTTTTTTGGAAATAAAAAACAATATAGAAAATTGTTTACTTGATTTTGAGTATTTTTAAATTTCAATCCCATTTATAATATCAAGAGCTGAAGCAAAAAAGACTTATTCGACAGTTTTATTTTTTTTTTGTACAACGGGAGATCAGGACTGGTAAGTATCCTTCTATCTTTTTCGACTGATTTAGTGCTTCATTAATAGCTACATTCTAGATCAATAGACTTTATAAAGTTGTAGCTTCCTTAAGAATTCAGTGGTACTGCTATGGTGGAATAACTTGTATACCTGAAGTTTTGATCTAGAATCTAATTTAAGTCTTACAAAAGAAACTCTCGAGGTATTTTAGTCCTTGATAAATAGGTATTTTAGTCCTTGTGGATAAATAACATATAATATAAAGGAGTTCATACTAATGATATACATAAATTTCCTAAAATATCTTACGAATCTTCAGACTGATAGTAAATATAAGCTTTGATATTTGTTTTTTTATGTTTTAATTTCTTTAAAAAAAGCCATTGGAATATTAAGACCTTATTTTTAAAAATTGGTATCATATACATATGTTTGAATGTTAAAAATAAAAATTTGTATCCATTGGACTGAGAAAATATTATATACATATATGGTAAAAAAAAGATCGTTGGGTACTATATTATTTGATTAGGATGTGTTATTATGTTTCGCTGTTTTTTTTTTTTATTTTATTTTGTAGAAATTTTCATTGTAATCCGTAATACCTTAATAATTTTTCCATATTTGAAATTAGATTTAAAGGTAAATTTTATTTTTAAAATTTTAAATAAAACTTATCAATTTCAATATAATCTAAAAATACTTTAATTTAAAAAAACCGAAAAACTAAGTACATATTTGATCTAAAAATATTTTGAAAAATCCTCAGAATTTTCAAAATCCAGAATATCAGAATATATTTTAGATTCCAAGTAATAAAAAACTTTTAAGATATAAGAATAATGTTTAATAGATTTCAAATACTCATTAATATACTTGCATCTCTTATATAACAGCTTCTTTTAGAGGTTGAGCTTAATTTAGGTATCACTTTTTTACTGAGGATGACTGGAAATCAGTAGTCCGTAGACCTGAAGATGATAAAAGTTGGGGGAGATGATTGCACGAGGGTGGTAGATCGATATACCTTCGATAAGTGACATGTATCTTCCTCGAATTCTAAAGCTTAAAAATCGTGAAGTAAGGTTAAAAATAAAATTAGTAATTTCTGAACAGTTACCTTTTCAAACATTAAATAGATTTTATAAAATTCTATTCTTTCTATTCACTAATTGGCACCATATTGTTTAAAATTTAAAATTAAAACTTTAAGGCACCAGACCTAATATTTAAGTTTCTTTTGAAATTTTATTAATATTTTTTTTTGTATAAAATCATTTAAATTATAAAAATTTAATAGTTATTATTAATGATAATCTTTTTAATTTCAAAGGATTTAAAATCTAATTTGAAAAATATGGTTTATTATTCTTAATTTTTTTTTTTTGGTAGACTTTTGGAACGTTTTTTGTTTTATTTTTTTTTTTTTTTGTATTTAATTAGGTAAAAGTTAAGTTATATTATAAGCTTCAACAAATTTTTCTACTAAAAGATGATACCAAGGATAATATAAATTTAAATAATTTCAATTTCGTTGCATCATACTTTTAACTTAGTTAAATATTTTATTTTTACTTTTGTTTTGTGTGTTGATGGGCAATTCAGTATTCAAATGTTTTAAATAATGTTAATTCGATTTATCGAATTTAAATATATTATTTAATTTCCAATTTATTTTCTTCCATTACCATCTCTCTTTTTCTAATTAATTAATAATTGTTAATTGAAAAGAAATAATAATCCATGATAATTAAAAAGCTAATAGATAATTCTTCGTGTATGTCATTTTAATTTAAAGCGTTTTTTTTAAGGCAACTTTTTGCATCTATAACCCTTTTGAAGTTGAAGAGCTTCCGTAATAATTAAAAAATTTAGTTCGTGTCTAAAAGTTAGGAATTTAATCCTCTCATAATAGTTCTTGGAACTGAACCTTAGTGCCATCAAACCACTGATCTGAAATCCTGGATCTACGAAATTACTTAATGTTTTTTTAGTTTTTACTTAATGAATATTACAAAAGAGGTCTCAGTGGTCAAGTAGGTTAGCATTTCGTTTAGTAATCGAAGAGGTGTATAGGTCATGAATTTTTTTAATTGAAAAAAATTATTGAAACATAGTTTTTCTTTACAAATCCCTATGGTAACCAAATATAATTTAAAATATACAATTATTTAATATAAACAAAATTAATAATATCACTTATAAATTGATAGAAAGTATTGAAAATGGGTGCACAACGGTCCGCAAGACCTACGTGTTAGGATGGCGCAAGGTATGCCCCCATATTTAAACAACAATAACAATATTACAACACTTAATAATACTTAAATGTTGAGATTGCCTAGTATATGTTAAATAAAAGCTGAAACATAAGTAAACACGATAATACGAAATAATTTAATACCTTGGGCACAATATGCATAGCTATGACGCATTATCGAACTTTAAAAATGTCAAAAAACGTGATGCAAAACGTTAAAAACGCAAAAGTGACATTTAAAGTAAAATAAGAATTTTGTATTATTTTATTAATAAATAAATTTAATTTTTTAATTTTTATATATTTGACAATTTTAAGCTAATAAGTAATAATAAATATAAATGGCTGACAAAACATAAACAATTAGATGTCAAAGTAGAGTAAATGTGACAAGTTGAGGTACTTTTGAGTTTAGACTGCGTTGAAACTTTGTTGTTATTTTCATTGTGTGTTTTTTTACTGTTAATGTTTAACTTTTGAACTAGTATTTCAATGCTACTGTCATTTTGCTTAGGAGGTTAAAGTGTATATACTTCGTAAAGTTAAAGTATTAGCATTATCGATTAACTACTCCTACTTTGTTCATATATTGGCTCGTTTTATGTTTATTTTACTAAGCTTCAGAAAGGTTTGAAATGGTTAAGAGAACTTGAATCGCATTATTAATTTTGAATTTTGAAATAGCCTAGTCCAATGGAAATAGCTAAATGAATCTAAGATAAAAGTTGATAAAAGTGCTTTTAAATTTCGATTTTCAAAAATTGAATTTACCATTAATTTAAAATACTGAAAGTGTTTAAAATATTTCTATAGCTGGAAGTTCATTTATTTTGCCGAATTTTAATAAGATTTCTTTAGTTTAAAAGAAGAAAAAAAAAAACATACATAAATTTATTTTCTCTTATTTGTTTTTATGTTTTTGCCATTTTGAATTCTAGGGATGGGAAATTAAATTGCTGAATATGAAATGTCATAAACTGTTTAAAATTTTATTGCTTTTTCTGTATTTGTTTGCTTTTGTTTTTTTTTCTTTTTTATATTTATTTTTTCATTATTTTTCTTAGAGAATTTTTAGGCGTGAACATATTTTAATAAATTTTCTTTGGTACTTTTAGTACTTCTTTATTTTTGTTTTGTTTTAGTATTGTGTGCTGTGTTAATACTGCTGCCAATTTAAGTTGCCAAAAATGCAATTAAAACTTTTTTTTTTTTTTTTGAACCCTCTTATAAATTTTTTTTGTTTTTGTTTTCCTTAAATATCCGGTAGATTAAATATGTACAGTATATATGTAGGGATGTGTTTAAATAAAAAAAGGAAATAGAAAAATAATGTACCGCATGAGAAAATTTCTTTAATTATGATATTTATTTGCCTTTTTGTTTGTTTGTTTTGTGTTTTTTTCTTGAGCAAATAATTTTTAAGAATAAAAATGTGTTTAGAAAAGACTGTAATAATTATTTTAGAAATAATCTATGAAAAACCAAACTGAATAATTAGCATTTGTATTCTTAATTCAAAATAATAGTATAATTAGGCCTGAAAATTTTTGAAAATTTCTTTTAATTGCATGATTTTATGTAGAAGAGTTTTTTTTTTTAATTAATTAAATTTGCAAGTTAAGATAATCAGTACATAAAAGACGAACATACCTCTTGCTTCCTCTTCTACCTCGATCGGAATCTCTCTTCCTCTTCTACCTCGATCAGAAAAAAAGAAAACCAGCTTGTTTTATAAAATACATTCAGACTTCAAACAAGATTTATTTTGACGGAAGTTTTTTTTTTAATTTATTTTAAAATGCGAAATTTGAATAAAATGTCAAAAATTATTCAGGGGTATGAAAATGTTCTCAATTATCAGAATTGTCAAATAAACTTACATAACACTAAGTTGGTATGCCATAAGTCCTGGTTAAATCTGTTTTGAAAGAAAAAAAACTACTTTTAAACCAGTTTAAATTTGACAGAACTTCAAGATATGAAAATCGGGAAGGAAACTTAAAACACTATGTAGTCTTACCATAACTGTTTCAATATTGTTTTAGAATGACAGAAGTTTAAAATCCTTCTTTAATATGCATTGAAAATAGTTCCACAATAGTTTTATCGAATTGGGATTGCAGTTACACCTAATTTTCATATGCTTCGTATTGTTTAAGCATAAAAATTACCATTAGTTGTTGTGAAACTAATTTATTTATTTTGATATTAAAGTATCTCCTGAGTTTTTCAAAGGTTGCAAGATTAATATTTGTTAAGTTTAAATTAAATTTTAATTTCTATTGAGTTGTTGCAAAATTGCATTAAGTTTTATATAATTTTTTTTTAATTGAAGCTTCAACAGAAGTCTTATATGTTTCTTCTTAGTTCTTATTGCATTATTAAAAACTTTTTTTTTTTTGCAAGTCTTTGGTTTGGAAAATTTAAATTTAAATTTTATGTTTTAATATGAATCAAATATTGTATTTATCATGTATATTATATATAATGTATTATATATACATGATACTATATGTGTATTATAAAATAATAAAAAATGATAACAAATTATGAACAAAATTTCTATGTGTGACTGAATAATTTTTGGAAAAATTTTTTTTCGAAAAGGTGAAGAAAGTTAACTATATAATTTAAAAAATTCAAAATTTTTATGTAAGTTTTTTGTTATTGCCTAAGGCAATACACTTTAACTGGGTAGAAATTTTTTAGATAATTTGAATATTTAACTTTCTTACTGAAAAGTAATTTCAAAGATTTTTTGTTTTTATTTTAATTTTTTAAAAGTTTTTTGGGGAAAAAATTAAAAAAAAAAAAGTCTAAAAAGTTGTTGAAAGTAAAAAAAATAAAATAGGAAAGAAAAGAATAATTAAGAAAATACCATGAATATATACGGTGTATATTACTAAGAATGTAATAAGATAACTTATAATAACTGAACTGAAGCAAATGTAAATAACTTGATAATTTTAATTTTGTTAATATTAGTTTATGTTTAATTTTTTAACATTTTAATTCATGAAAAAGATATTTTACAGTGCCAAAAAAAAAAAACTGAAGTAATTAGTAAATTTAATTGGATGTTAAATGCACATTTTTTGAGTATAAATTCACCAACTGAAAAAATGAGTTTTCTTTGAAATTTTTTTTTTGAAAATATTTTCTAAAGATTTAAAACATTTAATTTGAAACCTTTTTAAAAGCGTTTTTAAGCTATGTGAAGCTTCCTTATAGAAGCTTTTAAAATGACATTCAAGAAACTTAAAATATATATTAAAAATGAGTTTTGACAATTCAGATTTTGAATTTTTTTATTTATTTATGTACAATATCCTACCACATACAATGTGATTAGTGAGTGATTCAGCTTTAACTTTTTAAGTTTAGCTAGTATATATTTTATATAATGGTATAAACTTTTATATTGGTATAAATTATAATTAGTATTTATTTTATTAGATATGATCTAACCTGGGGTTGAATCCGATACCCATTGAAAGACCGACACCCCACCTTCCGGAACAAAAACAAAATTGAACAATAATTAGAGAGCGGTTTAACTCATTTGACTATCTATTATTGATTTCACATGTAAAAACTGCACATAGAATATTAACATCAATGAATAATTGTTTATTTTTTGTTTAATTTATTTTAGATACTGTGAATTATATTGAATTAAATTCCATATTAAAAATATATCTCGCATTCAAGAAAATGTAAATTGATTGAAGTCTTCACTCAAACCATGTTTAATTTTCTTACTTTTCTAAAATAAAAAAAATCAAGGGATTTTAAAAAGTCTAATTTTCCAAATTAAATAATGTTCCTTAAAAGGTTCTGTATAGATAGTATATTGAAAAATAAATTATTATTAATATATTTGTCTAGAATGAGGTGTAACAAACGCATTCAATTAAATATGTTTTGTTGGATGTGTTCAATTATTAAAAAATAAAATATTAATGTTTTGTTGAATGTGTTTTATTTTAGAAAATATAATATCATAAATTATCGTAAACAGGCCAAAAAATATTTTATTAATTTTTAATAAAAAAAAGCAACAAAAACAAAAATTTTTTATGAACTTAAATTTATTTATTAGTTTATGAAAAATGTATTTGAGTTTTAAAAATCACAGAAGATTTTCTGGGAATTTTAAATAAATAGTAAATCATTTTGGTATTAAAAAATGAACAGTTTTGTAGTAAGTCTTCATTAGTTTCAGTTAAAAACTGAAATAATGGCGAAGGCCAAATGTACGGTTTGTTGCGTTGCTTGCTTTTTGCTTTGGAAAGTAAATAAATCAAGCAATGTTTCAAAGCAATTTCAAAGCTTCCCTCATCACTGAAATAAAGCCGAACGAACTGCACCATAGTAATCAAAGCGAATATATGTTTTTTACTTAATTAGGTAGGTATAATAAAAAAAATCAAAAAAATTAATTTGCATTTGATAATGCAAAACTCAATTCATAATTCAATTTTATGTACATAGAAATAGGTACATTATTAAACATGTTGAGTAGGTACATTGTAGAATGTTGGCAACATACAAGTATTTCGATTTGAATCTAAACAAAGGTTATGAAACAATATACAGAGCTTAGCAACATTTTAAAAATATGTCTACATAAAGTTAATAGATGGAGAAATAGATCATTATTGAAACAAAATAAACCTATAAAAAAATTTCAAATCTTTTAACAAACAAATTTATCGAATTTAAATTTAAAAATTTAATTTGCTATAAATGTGGCTGACAGTTTAAATTTTTAAGGAAAAACTTTATAATTAAGAAATATGTTAAAATATAATTTTGGAGCTTTAAATTTTGTTCGTTAAATAATTTGGAAAGTTATCAGTTTCCCAACCTTTACAGATCCTAAACGGCACGCGATATTTATTGTGTTTATATTCATAAAGATTATGACATCAGTTGCCATTTCACATTTTTGTATGATTGATGATGACCTTCTATATCTTTTATATATTTTAGAATATAAATTAAAATAATAACTAATTTCAATAGCAGAAGCTATAAAATGTATGTTTTTTCTGAATAAAAATATGATAATTAAATGTTCGCGCCTAACTATGTGTAAATCAACGCTTTTTAAAATAAAAGTTTCTGCAACCTATGTCAAATATTACCGTTATGTTATTTTATTTTAATAAAACAAATTTATATTCAATGTGTAATTTATATGAAAATAAAATCCTCAATGACTCAACGACACAAAAAAGAACCAATTTTTGACAACGCGAACAAATCAACGCAATAAAAACAAAAAAATTGCTATTCTTCTCGCAGCACTTTGTATTTGATCATTTGACATTATATTGATTTATTCTATTTAAATGTCAAAATGACGATAAAGGCCACCCAATCATTGCGTCATCAGTCAGTACCTTTTATAGTATTTTAATGAATTTTTTTATTTCTATAAAATTAATATACAATTTAATTAAAAGAAGATTATTTAAATATCTCTTTAGTTTTTCGATTAATTAAATATAAAGAAAAAAAATGTCTTTTATTTTTTTTGTTTTTTTTTTGAACCGTAGAGAAATTTTTTTTTCCTTTACTTAAGTCTTGGGAAATTGATTCCTTTTTTTTTGATTTTATTTTATTAATTTCTATGACATAAAAGAAACTTCAATCAAAATGGAAAAAAAAATGGTGATGACTGTTTTTTTTTTTCTTCTCAGCATCATTTTTCAATAAAAACCTTTTCTTTCAATTTCTAAAAAAAAAAGAATCTAAAAATACAAATAGAGTAAAAATAAATAAAAAAAACACAAAAAACAGAAAATGGTAATAAAGAATATTACTAGAAAAGGAAAAATACTACTTTCCTTTTTTAATATCAGTTTGTTTTTTTTTTTATCGTTCTGTAGGTGTCGTTACTGTTTTTTTTTTTTCCGAGATACCGTTGTTTTTATTGTACTTTGATAAACGATTAAAATGTTCCATTCTATTAAGCATCTGAAGATTTTCCTTTCATTTTAATTTGGGCACCGATTTAAAATAAAAAAATATAAAAAAAAATCTTTTATAAAAAAAAATTTATATTAAAAAAATAAAAAATGAAAGAAATAAAAAATAAAATTTTCCATTTCTTTTTCTTTTCGCAGTTTGTTTTTTTTATTTTTAAGTTTTAGTATTTGTGTGTTATTTTTTTACGCTATTTTTTGATTACTTTGTATCTATAGATTTTATCTATATATAGTATATATAAATAGTTTAGATGTATATATGATCAGTGAATTCAAATTTTCATTTTGAAAATTTATCGAATTTTAATTTAAAAAAAAAAAACAAGACAAGAAGAAAACAAAAATCGTCATCGAAATTTGAAAATTGAAAATTTCCTTGTTGCACAATGGCAAATTATTTTCATTCAATTGACAAAAAAAAAAACAGAAGAAAATAAAAAAAAAAACAAAAAAGAATTTTTTATTACTTCGGTGTAATTCAATGTTGGAATGCTTAGTTTTTATTATATATATAACTGTAGTTATAGTTTATACGTAGGAATACAAAAGTTCTCAAACTAGTTTAATGATAACACATTGTTCATAAAACAAGTTTTAAATATTTAAATATTTGTCTATTTGGACAGGGTTTCCTACTATGTACTGTTCTTATATGTACTTGTTAATTATTTTACTATTTAGCTAATAAAGCCTGTCTGTATGCACCACTGTTACATACTTGAATAAGAGGAGTAAGATAATGTGGAGGATTGCAAGGATGCTGTATGTTCTTATAATATTGATATTGTAATTAGTCATTTTAATGAACTTCCGTTAAATTACAAATTTTCTTATTTATAATGGTTTTTACAGTTATTAAGTTAAATCTATATTGTTATTTACATATGTACTTGTTTACACATTAATTGTAATTGTGAATCAATTTGTTTGTCTTGAATTATTTTTAAAGAAAACCAATTGTTGGACTTAAAGAATACATAAGTAGTTAGATTAATCTTGATTCGAACAAATTCTTCTTTATTATTAGCGGTTTTAACTTAAAATAATCAAAATTTGATTAAATTTTTATTAATTATTATTAATATTATATTCTAAGTTGAACGAAGACCTTTATTTGATTTAATATTCAATTATTTAATTTTTTACCCATTGGCAATGCTAAATATTGTAAACTGTTATCTTTCTAAAAAAAGGTTGTTGTCCGTGATAATTTTTGACGTTTGTATTATAAAAGCAGGGATGGCCATTGGCAAAAGATCAAATTGAATAAGTTTTTTAAGAAAGTGCGTACTTTTTAATTATCAAGAAAAGATATGATACTAAAAACTAGTTAACAGTAAATTTAAACCCAGAAAAATTTAAATTTAGAAAATATTAAGTTGGGTAACATTTAGTATAAATAAAATTAGTATTTTCATTATAAGTTTGAATTCGCCTTATACGAAAAAAAAAAAACAAAAAAAAAATTCTCATTCTTTAAAAAGAAAACGACTTGAGTAATCGGAATATTGAAATATTTTTATTTAAATTAAATTTTTATTCCGACAAACAAAAAAAAAAAAAAAAAAAAAAATGAACAAAATGAAAAATGTTTTTTTTTTTGATACATTCAATTGAAATTGTCAAATACACACGGTTCAAAACTATTGAACAAAACACTATTGAACAAAAATTCTACAACATTTTTGACGTTTAAAAATTAAATGAGAATGTTAACCACTATTTTTTGCCTGTATGTAGTCCTATTGTATGGATACTGTTATTTTTTGCGATGTTCTGGATTGGTTCCATGCTTGCTAAAAATAAAATACTTTTAATATTACAAGTACAGGCTGGATGTAGTACCATAACAACCGATATGGTTTAAATTTTTAATAACTTTTTTATTTAATGGTTAATTATTATTATTATTTTTTTTTTTTTTGTTATACACTATATTAATAGGGAATATTTTTAGCTTAAGTATGAAAAATTATATCCCGCAAGTGGTAACCATTTTCGGCTTCGCACATTCGTGATCTTTCCAGTACATTTTCCATAACTTTTCGTAAAATTTCCGATGTTATGGCTTGAATTTCATTGCGAATGTTTTGTTTTAGCTCTGGTATGGTCGCTGGCTTGTTTACGTATACCCTTTCTTTCAAATAACCCTAAAGAAAACAGTCTGGCGCTGTTAAATCCGGTGAACGTGGAAACCAATTGAAATCGCTTGTGCGCGAAATAATGCGTTCGCCAAAGAGGTCCCGTAACAGAGCCATTGTATCCCTTGCAGTGTGGGTTGTGAGTCCATCTTCTTGTAACCACAACTGTGGATGGTTTTTTACAGCTGGCCTTAAAAATTCTCCAGCATCGTTCGACATTCAGCCAGTAATCGTAACTGAGGCACCATGTGTATTTTCAAAGAAATATGGACCAATGATCCTTTCAGACAATACACCGCACCAAATAGTACGTGGGTGTAACTGTCGCTGATGAACTGGTTTTGGATTCTCCGTAGCCTATATTCTGCAATTTTGCTTGTTTACGAAATCATTCAATTGGAAATGTGCTTCATCGCCCATTATCAAATTAAATACAACATTAGATTTTCAAAATAAAATTCAACAATTGTTGATCGCTGTTCTGTTGTGTACTGTTCCACTTCCAATTCCCCAAGTTTTCTTCACAAAATTCTGAAATAAAAATAAAAAATATAAATAAATTTAAAAAGTTATTAAACATTCAAACCATATCGATCATTTTGCGCCACTCTACAGCTCTAAAATTTTAATTAGAGAAAATCGAAAACAATATAATAAAAAGAGCAAAAGTGATAAAAATTTGAATATCAGATATTGTTAGGTGGTACACATTGTATTTCTGTAATTATAATTGTTATTAATGAATTACATACAATTTAAATATGAGATAGTACTAAACACGCCCTATAACATTTAAAATTGTTTTAGATTTTCAATATATTGTAATAATCTTATGCTTAAATTATAAGGTAATTCCATATGTGTGAGTTATATTATTTAATTAAATTATTTGTTTATATTTTGTATTTCATTATATTTTTATATTAATGTGTTTCTTTTATTAAAGATATATAATTATTATTTATTGGTTAGGTCATTAACAATATGGCAAATGGTAGCTCAGTCGAATCGAAAGCCAGATCATAGTATTTAATTTTTATAATGGTATTCGAACCATAAACTTTTGAATGTTAGGTCTGGCACTTCTACCATACTGTGCCACCATGCCTTTGGAATTAAAATTAATTTGGAACTTAAATTTTAACCATAACTGTTTATATAAAATTCTATGTATTATTTGATACGGCCTATATATTTTCTATATTCATATAAGATTGTTACAATTTACCTTTTGTTGTTATCAAAAGGAAAAAAGAAGGATATCTACCTGATATTCTACCTGGTTACTTAATATTCTAAATTTATATATATACATAATTCATAGGAACATATATAAATTTTGTATATAGATATGTATTAATAGATATTTTAAGAAAAATTTCGATATTTTGTAGACGCATATAATATTTTAAGGCGCTGCTTTAATTTTCGAACTTTGAAAATAAGCAAGTGAGTGAAACACAAATTCATTCAAGTTAACATTTCCGTTCATTTTTATCTTCAAGTTTTGTTTTTTTTTTTTTTAATATCACAGATATTTTCAAGAATCTCAAGATTTATCACTATACCTATATTGTATGTATATAAGAATGAACTGATAAATAAAAAAAAATTCTATTATTGGTTATTACAACCCATGTAAAAGTAGTGTAAGTCGAAAAAAAAATGTATAGACTATAGGTAAAAATTCAATCTGAAGATTTTTATTGTATTTTTTTTTCAGTTGTTTTTTTTTCTTCTAGGAAATTCAAAATTATTCTTGATGTATTTAAATCTACTTAAAAAAAAAAAAAAGAAAAACAAAATAAGAATAAGAATTTTTTAGAGATTTCATTTCTTTTATATTTATATTGAATACTACTGCGATAATTGTATGCATCTCTTTCCTTTTAAGTTTTTCTTTGAAATTTAAATTTTTTTTCTATTGGTGGGTGGGTGTTAAAAAAAAAAATTAAAAAAAAAAAACAGAAATCATTTTTACAAAGATTTCTGAGAAAAAAAAGTAGGAGCATAAAATCCAATAAAAAATAGACAGAAAATTTCAGCTTCAGAAAAACACGACATGCAAATAATGAAAAAAATTGCAAATGAAATCGTTTTCTATTTCTATTGAAATAAAAAAAATTTTTTTTCAAAGAAATTTTGTATAAATTACTTATTTTTCTATCACCTTTCATTTCATAGCATATAAATCTATGTACATAGATACATTATATACATTATATTGTATATTAATATTAGTATATTAAAAAAAATCTTAAATCAATTCATTGCTTTTTATTAAAAAAAAAATTTTTTTAAGAAAATGGAACTTATTTTTTTTTAGTTTTAGTTTATTTAAATTTGTTGTACTGAAGTAAGTGGCAACTACTATTAAAATTATTGAATATTAATTTTTATTATTGTTTCTCTTTCTAATATTTATCATAGTTCTAAATTTTTTAACGTTAATGGAAAAGTAGTAGAGTAACAAAGAACTACGATATAACTATCTACACAGACGGATGCATCCAAGATGAAGAGAGTCGTTGCGGGTGTGTTCTCGGAAAAACATAATTTAAAAATCCTGCAGATCCTCAGACATAGGTGGCATCTTCTAGGTGGAGACACTAGCAGTCAGAGAGATTGGTCAAGTTTTGAACCGAAATAACACACTAATCAACAATGTCGCCATCTGTATGGACTGTTAATTCGGTATTAAGGCTATTAATGCAACCATTACAATATCAAATCATGTCAGGCAGTGTCATAAGAAATTCGTTTCAATAAGTGAAAACATAAACATTACCCCAGATAAACTAGTAAAGAAGGAGTCCCCTTGTACAATAACACTGCTGAAAAGGATGGTCGTCCATCGATACCGTAAAAAAATGGGCTCTTTTTTTTGTATACAGGGAAATTACAACAAAGACGGATTATTGTAAACAATAGGAGATCTATTGAATTGATTTACAAATCGTGTATAGATTTCTGGCCAGCAGGCATTGCAACGAGTGCAATGGTATCGAAATGGCATGTGCTGATTAAGGTCTTAAATTCACCACCTTAGCTATCTACCTCCCTTGTACCAATTAATTTGCAGCTTATTATTTCATAAATGAAATGAATAAAAAATTTTTCAGCCTTTAGTGTTATAAAAAATTAAAATAAATATTTGATAAGAAAACCTAAACGATATTTGAGCGGAATTCTTTCAGGGAATGGATGAAATATATTCGATATCGAATATTCGAAATGAAATCACTTATTCAATTACTCTCGTTAATTTTTTTCAAATCACTTATTCATAATTAAAAGTCTGGGAACGAATCTACTAGGAACAAATGAGAGTGTATAATTTTAACTAAATGCGGTCTCTCAGATAGCTTGTAAAATTCTAATTTTTGGGAAAAATTTCAACAATAACTTTAAGATATGTTCTCCAGGCACTCCAAGTTAATATAAATTCTCCAATATTTAAGTAACTAGCTGATCATTGCCTCGGTATTGCCTGGAAAAATTCAAATTTGTTTTTTATTTATTTATTTATGAACAATCACCTACTACTTATAACGGGATAGTAAGTGATTCAGCCTTTCTTTTCAGGTGTAGCGGGTATAAAATTTATATTTTGGTATAAACTACTATATTGATATAAATTATAAATTATATTTATTAAATTGATACGATTCGACAAGGGTTTGAGTCCGAGACCCTTCGATTGAAAGACCGACATCCTAACCACCACACCCCCGATAGGATTCAAAATTCAAGCACCTTATTCCTCAGCTTAACTATTTACAAATTATTAAAAAAAAAATTATGTTTATTTTTATAACTGTATATTTTATATTTTACCAAAATCCATTTGTACAATTTAATTATCTAAAGATAATCTCAAATCACCACTTGAAATTTCTTTCAAATAACATTCCCACTATAAAAAAATTGTAAAAATTGCATTTTTGTTATGAATTTTTATTTTAAGAAAATTTTTTAAAATAAGAAATGACAAGGTGCTTCAATAATTTAAGTTAATTTAAATTTAATTAAAATTTTTTCCAAAAATTGGTTGTGATCTTTAATGTTTTGAACTGTTAAAAATTGGTTAATAGAACCAATATAAACCCAGGGCTGCTAACCCGATGAACTAGTTGAATATTTGACATTTGTGACTGAAAGATTTTTTGACAGATGTTATTGACGGAATATACAAAGTATTAATAAAATTGGAAACATTCTTTTATACTGAAAAATAATTACTCGAATGGCAAAATAAATCTAGAATTATGACATTTAAAATTTCATTTAACGACCTTTAGTAAACTCATGTTAGTTAAATATCGCTCTACAATTTTTTAACGGGCATCGAGCTTCCCTGAACCGTTAAAACTAATTTTCCAATTTTAGTTTTATATTTACAAAATGGTGGAGCTATTGATTGTTTGATTTAGAAAACTTTATAATCAATAAGATTCCTACCTTATTTTTTAGTTTTAACTAATTTGATAACCAGAGTTACCACCTTATCTATTTGTAACAATTTGCTATAACTGATTGCTATACATACATACATAATTTGTAATACAAATATATTGCAAATGAAAAAAAAAAACAAGTTATATTTCAATTTAATTGTTAATTTTCTTTTTACCTTCAACTTGTTTTTCTTTCAAGAAAAAAGGGGTAGAAAATTTTCACTGTTATAAGAAATGTTATCGAAATATAGAATAAAAAAATTTGATGATCTGATTACAGCAACCTAGTCCGTAAAACTTTATATATGTGTATATATATATTTATTTTATTATTGAATTAGATTAGTCTAGACGAAAATATTTCCTTTTTTTTCACTTCTTTCCTATTTTTTCTTCTTATCTCATGTTTTTGTTTATTTATTCATTTTAAGCGTTTAATCACTTTCAAACCAATTTCATTAAAAATAATCAAGTATCTACAGATACAAGACAAATTGTATACGTATATGAAAAGTAAAATGGAAAAAAGAAAATGCAGGAAAATGTTGTGGTAATAAAGTAAAAAAAATAAACAAACAAAAACTATCTATAGTTAAAATTGAAGAATTTTCAATGAAAATTCAGAAAATTAAATGAAATTTTCTTCTAAATAGATTAACTATCAGCATAAGTTAATACATATATGTATGTATAGTAAGTTTATAGTAATAGTTTTGTTTTATATGAAGAAAAGAGAAAGAAAATATTAAAAGTATATCTTAAGTTTTATATTTGTGTTATTATATTCTCGTACGAATGTAGTTCTGAACGTATACTGAATTTGTCATTACGTTTGTTAGGCGTGGCTATATAGATTTGGAGTACAAGAATAGAAATAAAATACAATAATACGCTGCATAAAGGCTATATAGATATTGAATACAATATAGAATAGAACTTAAAACGAGGAAGATTATAGTTGCCTTTGTCAACTTTTAGATACCCGTGCATACCCACTATGGTGTATAAAATAAACCGTAATTTACTTCCCTTATACATTTAACTCATTACCCCATAATTTTGACGTAAAAAAAAAAAAAAAAAAAAAAAAAATACACAAAACAGAAAACAAAATTTTCATTCATTGTCCCATAACTTTAGCTTAAAAAAAAAAAAAAAAAAATTAACAAAAAAAAAAAATCACAAAAAAAAAAAACAAAATTTTCATTTATTGTCCCATAACTTTAGCTTAAAAAAAAAAAAAAAATAAAATAAAAAAAAGAAAACAAAAAAAAAAAAAATTGGCCCACCCTAAAAGTCCGATGGTCCGAGTGATGTCCAACTTTGCCAAGTAACTTGCCCTATTAATTTACCTGCCCAATTTTAATTTTAACCTTGTAGCTTCATTAGATTCACAGTTATTGAATTGAAAACTTTGTATGGCAGCCTCCCGAAAATGGGGCCCTAACATTTTGAAACTTCATATAAGTGCTCGATTCATTATATAACTAACCGTGTGTAATTTTCAGCCTCGTAGTATAATTAGTTTTGGAGAAATTCATATTGGTGCAAAGAAGTTGTATGGCAGCCCCCCGTAAATGGGGCCCTAACATTTTGAAACTTCATATAAGTGCTCGATTCATTATATAACTAACCGTGTGTAATTTTCATCCGCGTAGTATAATTAGTGTTGAAGAAATTCATATTGGTGCAAGGAAGTTGTATGGCAGCCCCCCGAAAATGGGACCCTAACATTTTGAAACTTCATATAAGTACCGGAGTCATTATAAAACTAACCATGTGTAATTTTCATCCCCGTAGTATAATTAGTTTTGAAGAAATTCATATTGGTGCAAAAAAGTTGTATGGCAGCTCCCCGAAGCCTTGGTCCGATTTTAACCAAAAACAATAGGGAACCTAGAAATTGTCTAAAAATCACTTTGTGTGAATTGCAAGACTCTAGCCCTTTTAGTTTTTGAGTTATCGTGCTGACACACGGACGGACGGACGGACTGACGGACGGACGGACGGACGGACATAGCTAGATCGACTAATTTTTCGATTCTGAGCCGATACATACCCTTGACACTATATCTAGCTCGTCTAGATCGATGCGTTACAAACGGAGGAGCAAATCTAATATACCCGATGTCATATATGTATGCACGGGTATAAATATAAATCAGAAAAACATCGAAACCCAAATTGATTAACCTATGTGTGTGTGTGTCCGTCTACACTATGCTAATTTTGTTATTGAAATTGAGTCATATTGCTCATCGAGTTCGATCATTTGCAATATAATTTACTATTTTTATAGCGTTTGGTACGAAATTGCGTTTTCAGTTAACCTCGGTTTTACAAAATATTGTTTTTTTTTTTTAATTGGTCTAATTTTTCGAACCCCGAATTTGAATCCAATTTTAAAATCCCTCCTATTAATATTTTTTACCAATAATCGTAAGCTATTTTAAAGTTAAGCCAAAAAAAGAGGTTTAAAAAAAGAACGAGATTTTCTAAAAAAGTAGATTTTGTCCACTGAGATTTTGTAAAGCCGGGATTTTGTCTACCGAGATTTTGTCAAACCAGATTTTCTAAAAACAAGATTTTATAAAAACTAGATTTTGCACACCGTTATTTTAAAAACCGAGATTTTTTCCCGCTCCCAAGTTTATATGAGTCTAACTCTACACTTAATTTAACAAGTTTTCTGGAATTTTGTCAAACATATTTCAAGGGCAAAGCTTTTACAAAATTTCGTAAGTCTAGTGCATACCACTTATTTATTTTATAATACAGAACTCTGGGTTTAATCTTAAAGTTGTGTATCTACTTAAAACTAAATCAAAAGAATTTAAATTTTTTTGGAAACAACTTCTGATCTTTTCTAGGAGAGAACTGTTTAACTACTATTTGAATGCCAGGTTCATGATGTCTAGGTTACGTTTTATAGTAAAAAAATACATTAATATAACAATATAAACAAAGGGGCTCGCCACAAGTGCTAAACACTGCTTTGAGCCTGTGAATAATAAATAATTAAAAAAAAATTGGCAACCGGATAATATTTCAGTGAGCGCTATCCCAGAGTTGACACAATACCATCTACTGTCTTTCCCATTCATTATTTTTATTTGGATAAAAAATATTCATTTATATATTATTATATAAATGTTGTGAATATTAATGTGTTATATACTATATTTGAGTTCATTTTTAATCATATTGATTCTTATAATGATATAATAAAGTAAGTGATTAGATTGAATTGAGGATAGAGAAGAAGTAACAACAGATGAAAAATAACCAAATATAAGAAAATGAAAAATGAAAAATAACTAAATGACAAATGATAAAGTATTATAATGAAAAAAGAAGGGAAGAAAATAACAAAAACAACAACAACAACAATAATATTTTCAATTTAAGTAAATTTAATTAGGAAATTGGCGATTTTATGGTTAGTGAATTGTGATTAGATAAGATTATAATGGGATATAATTATTTTTGGTTATATATGTGTTCATTTATATTATTATATAATAGTTATTTTAAGTAATTTATTTATTATGTGATGGTTAGAACTGTAATTTTTTATGAAAAATATTCTGTTTATATGTGTATGTTAAAAATAATAGAAGGATACTTTAATAGAAGTAGATTTCCTTCTAATTTCTAAGACAGATTTAGTAATTTTTGATTTTTGAACTTGTACATTTTGTTTGATTTATGCTTATGATTTGTGATTGAAATAGTTTTTCCTTCTTAATGGAAGTTAAAGTTGTTATGGAAGGTGCCTACTGTAGTAGTTAAGATTTTCTCGTTCATATTAGTAAAATTAATCAATATGAAGTTTTTCAAGTACTTCTATAATCAATAGTTTCAAGTTCTCTTACGTTTTTAATTATTTTTTGATTTGAAATAAAATTTTGAACTTTTGAAGTAAATACAGAATTTTAAAATTTCTTCGATAATATATAAAGAAGTTGAAAAAGATTTAAAAAAGTAAAAACATGCGACTATTTTTTGACAAATTTTAGTAATCTGTCAAAATTTGACAGTATTATCAATTTCGGTACCAATCTAAACATTTTTATCAACAATAGTAGTGTGAATGTTACGTTTTTATTTTCAGAGGCGACGGCCACACTTAAATACTCCGTTAAATTACCTTTTAATTTCTCCGTATATTTCCCATCGATAAATTGTCTATGATATGACGTAAAGTTTTTATTTATTCTGCAATCAGTCAGGGATAAATGTCTGCAGTTGAGTCCCAATGAGTGCAAAAGAGGCATATTAAGAAATTTTGAATATTGAGTAATTGGAATTAAACCAAAAATTTTTTCGCGGATTGAAAAAAATTTTAAAAAATAAATTCACAAAGAATATAAATAAAAATGTTAAAATATTGTGTTAGAGTATTATTGACAATTTTAAAAATATATGGGTTAGGCTACTTTCGGGCTGAGCCACTTAAATATAAAATTTACAATGGCAACTTTTATGATTTATTGACGTTTTAAAATCAAATGAATTTTTTAAATATTTTTTTATTTAAAGTACCTAGTGGTTGTTCTTGCATACATTGAGTTAATTAACATAATTTTTATTAAAAAGTCTTAGTTAAATTTACTAAAATAAAAATAAAACAACCAAAAATTCTTACTAAATTCCCAAAAAATAAGAATTTGAAAAAACAAAATTCAATAAAGGCTCTAAACCGACAGAATGGTAAATTCCTATTCTGTTGTAAATTTTTGACGTTTTTATTTTACATTACGCAGGAATTGAAAATTACCATGTGTTATGAAACTTTGAAGAAAAGAAAAATTTTCCGCAACTTAGTTCTAGAACGAATTTAGAATATGACCAAATAACTTCTTAACTTATGTTTGAAATTTTTTCTGAAAAATCGCCCACTGGGGTCTACGTGTCTCTGGTCTAAGACTGTTTATCGATTTTATATAAATATATTATTTAAATACATAGTAAAATAAACACATTGGTTATAAATAAAACGAGTATTAAGTAACTTTTATACTATAGTATTTGCGTATACTAATTTAGTATACTAATATGATGTTGAAGCTGTTGTATAACATAGTAAAAATATTTGAATATCTAGGTTTATTAATGTTACAAAATTTTTGAATAGATAAGAATTTCAAATAAAACTTTTGTAACAAATTTAATTGTCTTATATTTGAATCACAATTCATATCACTCTAGGGTTCTAGTGTTATGTAAGTTCACATAAAAATATAAAACAATTTGTAAAAAAATAGTGGGAAATATTATTTGAAATTTACTAATAATTTCTAACTTAATTGCAAACTTTGTTTTTAGAAGAAAAACGAAGAAGAGTGTAGTAGAGTAGACTGTGTCAACTCTGGGATACCCGTATGACGGTAACATATACATTATATCATCCGGTTAATTAATTTTGGCAAAATTTCAAACATACAGCTTTATTAGGTGTAGTGTAATGCTCATATAAAAGAAGGAGTTGTATGGAAGCTACTCGAACCCTCTGCGGTAGTCCAACCAAATTTTGCTGTAACTTTGGCCATTACTCTAAACTATTTTTGGAAAAATTTCAGACACCCACCTTCATTAGGTGTAGTGTAATGCTCATATAAAAGAAGGAGTTGTATGGCAGCTACTCGAACCCTCTACAGTAGACCAACCGAATTTTGCAGTAACTTTGGCCATAAAACTAAACTATTTTTTGTAAAATTTCAAACACGCAGCTGTAATAGCTACAGAGTAATACTCATATAAAAAAAGAAGTTGTATGGCAGCTACCCGAACCTATGGACCAAAATGGCTGGATTTAAATAGCGATGACGGCTATTGCAAAAAGACGAATTTGCGAAAATATCAAGATCCTAGCTCCTTTAGTTTTTGAGTTATCGTGCGGAAGGACGAACAGACGGATGGACGGACATATATAGCTACATCGATTTATTTTTCGATTCTGATCCGATCCATACACTTGAGTCTATATCTAAACGTAATGGCAAATTTATTATACCCTTTGACTATATAGTCATACGGGTATAAAAATACGGTTTTGTAATAGTAAAATAGCTATCCACAATTATATTTTGGAAATTTTAAAAAAGGTGAAAGTATTTAATTATTTAGATTTTATTACTTACCCATATATATATTTCTAATTTATATATATATATATATATATGTAGGTTATGATGTTAAATAATTTTCACTAATGAAAATATCCTTTATGGAAATTTTACTGATAATTACACTGTAAATAAAAAATTGAAATATTTGTACAACATAAATTTTATTGTAATTGATTGTTTAAATACGTGTATAATTAGAAATTACATCCGATTTTTCAATAAAAATATATATAGAAAAAGGAAATTAAATAAAATTTAAATTTTTATTTTTTGACGTAAACACATTACCAATAACTTAACGTTAACATAAAAGTTATGTACAATTCAGAAAATTTTAATTTATTTTTGAATTTTGATTATATTAAATTTGTTTTAAGTTGAATACCAGTTGAGTCCAGGATCAGTGATAGATTTCGAAGACCTTTCAAACATTAATAATTTCCATTAGACATAAAATTCTGTTCTTCTGACATCTTATTGAAATGTGTCAGACAAATTTTATAATTAACTTGCATTGCTGTAAAAATAGTTTTTTAGAGAATTACTCCCACTGTGTTTAATCCTTCAGATGAGTATCATTTTCGATAGAAAGTAAGACTTAACTTATATATAAAATATTTACTGCTTAAATTTTTTCTTACTATCAAAAAGAATGTCTTGTAATAAAAATTGAAGCAGATCAAAGCAAACTTGAATATTTTAAGTACCAGTACAATTATCGGTACCATTACCAGATTCTCATTACTTTGCCAAGTACTCGATTTTATAGATTTCGATACATACAAAATTTAAGTACAAGTAAAAGAATCTGGTATATATATTCTTGAAATTCCCGGAACCTAATTAAATTTTGAGTTTAATTACTTTTGTAATTATTTTTTCATACTTAAATATTTTCAAGTAATTAAGTACCAAAAATGTACTTAAGAAACAAGAATTCAAGTATTTTGCAAACATTTTCATTCATAAAGCTCAAACTAAGAATTCACTTGTATATTTCAATTACCAGTACAATTACCTGATTCTCATTACTTTGCCAAGTACTCGATTTTATAGATTTCGATACGTACAAAATTTAAGTACAAGTAAAAGAATCTGGTAAATATATTTGCTATTTCCAGAAATTAATTAAATTTTGAGTTTATTTACTTTTGTAATTACTTTTTGATACTTAAGTACTTTCAACTAATTAAGCACCAATAAGTACTTAAGTGTCCAGAATTCAAGTATTTTGCAAATATTTTAATTCATAAAGTTCAATATAAAAATTCACAAAATTAAAAAACAATCGGACTGATAATTAAACATTTAATTTTCAGAGTTTAAGATTTTATTTAAAAAACGTTTTATCGAATTGATTTGTTTTTTTTTTAAATTATATTTAACTAAATTACTAATTAAGGTAATTAAATCCGAACGCGTAATTTCAATCAATTTTAAAACAATGTATGATTCAATTTTTATTGTTTGAAGGCAATAAATTTTAATGTAATTCCTATGTTATTTCCAATATTGAACATAAATATTCACATTGTATTTAATAAATAAATAAATAAATAAAAAAAATACAGGAATCATTATTGTATATTTTAAATTGTTTTTAGGTGTTTTTTAAAAAAAAATATTTTAACTAATTATAAAATAAATCGATAAAAGCAGTTTTTAATTAGAGTATAACAAAAAGATAATAATTAAAAAAAATTTTCATTGTATAAAATATAGTGCCCGTAATTTTATATTAAATATATTTTAAAATGTTTTATTATTAGTACTAATACATTTTAATTTTAAATGTTATTTGTTAATGTTAATTGAAATGATTTTTACAAAGTTTGTTTTAATTTTTTAAATAAGTTTTTGTCTATAAATTTAAAAAATTTAATTGAACAATTTTATTTTATTATGTAACAACTATAAATTGGTGAAAAACCGTGATTGAACCAGTTGTCCCAGGTTCAAATTAGCTCTTAGAAATAACCTTAATCTTTATGTATGATCTGACAGCAAGTTTGGTTAGTGAGGAGATGTATGTTTTGTTACTGAAAACGTTTTGAAATCTGAATTCGAAATCTACTCAATAATTTCGAATTAGTTTTTCGTTGTCATGGTGATAAATCAGAAAGTTTCATACTAAACTATTTATCTTTAAAATTTTATTTACGAATTATGCCCTCTTTGTTTAATTTGTATTAGGGAAATATTTTTATAATTCAGGATGAGGGGAACCATAAATTGGCTTTGCTTTAAGCTGTTTATTATTCACAATATTTAATTTTTGAATCATTATCGAACACTTATTAATGATTAATTTAGTAAGGAAATTTCCAATTTTTTCCAAGACAACACCAAATTTTACATAAGTTCTAGAAACAATACCTTTCCTTTAAAGTTTCCATATTGACTTAATTTTTTGAGCAACACTGGATGCGACTTAAGCTAGATTCCAAATCAGATATCAGATATTTTAAGCATATCTTTTTCATGAAAAAACCCAACGGTTTTTAAAAAGCACATTTCCAAAATTAAACACAATTCCATAATAATTTTCGAGTAAGGGGTGTATTAAATAATAATTTTTTAGAGTTTTTGTTAGAAATTTAAAAATTGTAAAAAATCAACGGACGCGTTCTTCTAACAAAACCCTTCATAATGAAGAAAAATTGTTAACACACTTTAAAATATAATTTGGGAACTCAGTATTTTGTATCTTACTTCAAAAATTAAAAATTCTAAATTTTCATTTATTAAAAGCAGTTTCAAATCTCTAACAGCGTTTGAATGGAGGATCATACTAAAAAGTGTTCAAAAAGACCCATACGTATTTTTATACCCATGCATACATATATGACATCGGGTATATTAAAATTGCTCCTCCGTTTGTAACGCATCGATCTAGACGAGCTAGATATAGTGTCAAGGGTACGTATTGGCTCAGAATCGAAAAATTAGTCGATCTAGCTATGTGTGTCTGTCCGTCCGTCCGTCCATCCATCCGTGTGTCAGCACGATAACTCAAAAACTAAAAGGGCTAGAGTCTTGAAATTCACACAAAGTCATTTTTAGACGATTTTCTAGGTTCCCTATTGTTTTTGGTTAAAATCGGACTAAGGCTTCGGGGAGCTGCCATACAACTTTTTTGCACCAATATGAATTTCTTCAAAACTAATTATACTACCATTTTCGGGGGGCTGCCATACAACTTTTTTGCACCAATATGAATTTCTTCAAAACTACGCTACTACGCGGTTGAAAATTACACACGGTTAGTTATATAATGAATCCAGCACTTATATGAAGTTTCAAAATGTTGTGGGACAATTTTGTTTATTTTTTGTGATTTTTTTTTTTTTTTTTGTTAATTTTTTTTTTTTTTTTAAGCTAAAGTTATGGGACAATGAATGAAAATTTTGTTTGTGATTTTTTTTTTTTTTTTAATGTTTTTTTTTTTTTTTTTACGTCAAAATTATGGGGTAATGAGTTAAATGTATAAGGGAAGTAAATTACGGTTTATTTTATACACCATAGTGGGTATGCACGGGTATCTAAAAGTTGACAAGGGCAACTATAATCTTCCTCGTTTAAGATATAATCTCTCAAAATCTAAAATTCCCAATTAAAACCGTTAGGAAAATATAACGGTCAGGGGTAAGTGAAGAATTTTGAAAAAAAAACAGAGTTTCGCATAATAGTAAAAATTAAAGTACCGTAAGGAAGCTCTATGTGAAGTTTTAAGATATCTTTTCTTAGTTTACAAACGGTGTAAAACTTTTGTATCCATATGGACGGAGGGACAAAGTGTAACTATATAGCCACAATTTTTTAAAATTTTTTAATTTACCATATTTATTTTTTGATATGTCAATTTTTAATTGTATAATTATAAAATAACTATTAAAATATTATTTAAATATAATTTAAAATATTTTGTATTTAAAATAATTATTTATTTAAAAACAAATTAAATTGTAAATACTATTATATTTTTATATATGTATAAAAATACATTTAAAATTTATAAATTATAAAAATGAAATTTGTTTATAATTATTTGAAAAACAAATATAATAAGAGATAATTATTTTACTATTATTGTAATTGAAATAATTTTATATTTTAAAATTATTTTAAAAGTTTTTAAATATAAATTATGTTGGGGTTTGATAAGTATTTCATTTGTTTAATAAACTTACCAAGTATATTTCAATATGGTATAATGGTATTACCATGTTTTAATATACTTGATAAATTGATTGCACTTGATTACTTACTAAGTTTTAAATTAAAAAATGAATTCCCGAAGCATTCGTAAAAGTGATATACACTTCAAAAATTTAAAATATAAGTAAAATTAAATAAAAAATAATTTAAGATGGATTTTATAATTCATTGATTATTTATTATAATTTTGGATATTATCCTGCTTTATAATTTTATGCTGGTTGATAAATCAATTGTGATTTTATATCATTTACACTAATAAGCGATTAAATGATAAGTTTGTATCTGAAATCTTTGGTTTGAAGTTTTCAATATCTTATTAGAGACAAGGGCGCAAGATCTTCCGATCTTCTGATTTGATCATTATATAAAACTTGTACTCTATTCTAATTAAGATAATAAAATTTCAACTTTAGTTAAATATTTATGAAATATATTATTTAGTACATGAATTTTTTATGTAGTACGGCCCTCTATAAGTAAAGCTTCTTTTATAATTTTTGGAAATTGAATAATATTTACTTAGTAGGGTTTCCAAAAAAATCCTGATACTCAATATGCAAAACCCACAAAATTCAAAAAAATTTTATTTTCAGAAATTCGTAAAATCCAAAAACCACCTAAAATACATGACAAAATCTTAACTCCCATAGATTTATATAAGATAGAAAGCCTTTTTGTGGTCAAAGGAACCCATTATTTTGTATTGCGTAGGAAATAAATATCATTCGGTATTTCTTAGTTGGT
This sequence comes from Dolichopus griseipennis, assembly GCA_963082915.1. Classification (NCBI taxonomy): domain Eukaryota; kingdom Metazoa; phylum Arthropoda; class Insecta; order Diptera; family Dolichopodidae; genus Dolichopus; species Dolichopus griseipennis. Next base: position 257,895 of record CAUJBZ010000348.1, on the reverse strand, counting down.
TTCAAAATCATGCCTATATTTCTGAATATTTTTAAAGGTTGTGATTTGGATTTGTAGTTTTTGTATTTTGTGAGTTGGGATTAGGAGCCATTTAGTATTATTAAAATATAAGATTTAGACTAAATAAATATTTGACCAACCCAAGCTTTCTAAATGAAAGAAATTTTCGTAAGTTTGTTAAATCAAGATAAAATATCAGATCTTTGGTACATGATTTCGGTTTTTTGTGAAAGTATAATTTTCAATAGTTTTGAGCGACCAATCTTCTTTCGAACTTCTAAATTTAGATCTATGTGGGTAGTTTTATAAGCCAGGGAATCACTGTAAGTTTCTTTAGAAAAAAAATCATCAAAAATTTTTAATTTATATTATTAACTCAACCTTGAGTCTTTCTTAGTGACCCTTAAACAAAACTGGAAGGCAATATAAGTAGAAAAGTTTAATTATTTTTTTTATTTGAAAAGCTTTTCTTAATCTTGTAGTGTATCATAAATATTGAAGGTTAAAGATAGTCTAGACTCAATTCATTTAGAACAATATTTGTGCGCCAAGCAGCGGAGCTTCTGAACTAATTTTCAGATTTACAAAGATTATAAATTAATAATATGATAATCTTAAACTATTCAAATAACTACTTGAAATTTTTCTAGTGCAATGTGACCTTCATTGTTACATAAATAATGCATTAAACTATTTCACTTAATTAAGAGTGTACGTTAATACAATGAAACCCTAATAAAGCTAACACATTTTATATACGAGTATATATATCAGTATATATATCAGTTTTATATAATTACTAAAAAACAGAAATTCTCTTTAATTCTTAAATTTTCAATGTTTTTGAACATTTTTAACTTAGTAAAATAAAAAATGTATATGGTATATCTTAATTAAATTTTTAATAGAATTAAGATCAAAACAAACAGTTGCAGTAATTAAAAAATAAAAAAAAAAAAAAAAACAAAAATACAAAAAAAAAATAAGAATTACATAAAAATAAATGAAAAACTACAAAATACATTTTCTTTTTCGAAAAACAATTAAATATTTTTTTTTAATCTTCTCAAATCCATTACGCGGATTTGTACAAATGTATATATACATCCATTTTATAAATAAAGAATTGTTTCCGAAAAATTCTTTTAGGAACCAATTCCGAAAATCTTGGTTGCAGTCGGTTTATGTTATATAAATTTGCTGGTAATTTTTGATTTTCTTCAATATCAACACAATAGAGTTTGTTCAATCCTAACAAAAGTTGTTCCATTTTGTCGGAAACGCGTAATTCCGAAAATTTTCGGAGTGTGTACGTGTGTAGGTACGTGTGCATATTATGTGTTTTTTTTTTTAAATGATAACTCGTGTAAATTGTGATGCTAAATGGGACCACGATTTCGGAGCCTCCCATACAAAAATACCAGACTTTTCGAGACACCCGAATTCTAACCATAATATCATAATGATTTCAAATTTAGTACATTAGGTTGCTTTCATAAATGGATTCTAGTATCATGGGGCTCGGAAATTCTAAAGAAAAGCTTATTAAATAAATTGTATTGGAAAGGAGTTTAGTATAAAAATTTAGATTGTGATCCTAAAAAAAACTTTTTAATTAAGTGCTGCAGGATGCAAAAACTCATCATTAAACTGATTTTAAATGTTGCATTAACAATTTTATTATTCGGACACTACTTAGTGAGTTTTTTTGGACTTTTTATTAGGTATTAAGTGAAATCTTATATAGTATGCAACAATAGTATTATTCACATATAAAAAAGTGTACTACAAATGAAAAATCTCAAAATATCCAAGACTGATACCATGTATATCAAGTTTTTAATACGAACATTGGCTATGCACAAAAATTATACATTTTAAGTAAAGCGAGCTCAATTTACCTGATTCATTATACTAATTTTATACTCACTGCTCAACTCAAAATTTGAGTTTACTCAACCGTTGAGACTTTTTGAGATTACTAACAGAAGAGCACATGTATATAACTCAAGGAATGAGCGGATCGAAAATTGAAGCTGAGCGGTAAACTGAGTCGCATAATTTACGATGCCATTGAGAGAATGCATTTTGTCCGGTTACTTCCTCTATTGTTTTCTCAAACTATTCTTATCACATCGATATCAGTGAGGACCAAGTGAGGACCAAATAAAGCTTCATCTTCTCTTCAATTACTCCTGTTGAATTTCATACTTCTCTTTTTGATTCCATAATGTCCACTTAACTATTCCCACTTCTCCATAGATAATACAAAAGCAATGATAATATGTAAGAAATTCTTTAATTAAATTATTTAAAAAAAAAATGTTAATATTGAATTGTTTTCATTAGTTATCCACTTATTCTCTTTTTTGTTTGGGCCACTCTTGTTAATTTTGTTTTTTATTTTGAAACAAAAACATGAAGCAGACGACGAATATTTAACAAAATTTTTTTAATTCTTTTAAAGTTACCGTAAATATTTTTAACAATTGTTGCAAATTTTACTGTTATATATAAATACATACATATATATATAGAAAAATAAGTGAAAAACAATTTTTCTCACTTAATTGGAAAATTAGTCTTTAATAAAAGTTTTGGATGAATTTTTTTTTTGGCTTTTTAGATTCGACGCTTCTGAAAAAAAAAAAGAAAACTTCTTCCTAAAAGTTTAAGTTCATAACATTTTTGGATTCCGAAAAAAAACTACTACTACAAAAAATTGGATATTAGCTATATTTTTTTTTTTGATTTTGTTTTTGTTTTTTTTCCTTTTTCTATTACATACAAAGAATTTAATTTAACAGGAAAAGCGTTAAACTTAACTATTTCTTTACATAATTTTTATTTTGGAATATTGTTTTGTTTTAAAAGTTTTTATAAAAGTGCCAAAAAAGGTTATTTTAATTATTTTCCCGGAAAGTTTTTTTTTTATTTTGAAGATTTTTGCAGTGGGATGGGAGGTGGGATTGTCGGGTATATTAGTGCAAGACAATTATGGATTGCTAGAGAGGGGAGGGTTTTGGTTACGGTAAATTGCGAAGTTGGTAAGTTTTTTAAATCTTGTCTAACATCTGATTCTTTAGCGGTAGTTAACAGTTTTTTATATTTTGTAGGGAAAGGAAGCCAAGTTTTAATCAAAAGAAAACACTTTCTTCCTACTCTAAAGAAGCTAATATTCAAGTTTTAAAAGTAGTACCTATGATGCCATAAAGTGAAAGCAAAATGTTCAACAGGCTTAGCACAATGGCTTTAAGTTAAGATAACAACCACATTTAGCGAAATTTAGCTGATTAATACTCTGTAATCGATACCACTAAACGTAATTAGCAACATGTGAGAACATATTTTTACCGCAACATGTATCTTTAAATTAATCCTTTGAGTCTTTAAATCCTAAGACTGTGATTCTTTGGTTTGGATTAAATCTTTTGCACTTTATTTTACAAAAGCCAGGATTAAATAAGACCAAAAAAGTGTTAAATAAGTTTAACAGATTTTCGTCAGACCAGGTTTTTTTTTTTAAGTATATACATGTTTTAAATGTTACTCCGATATTCCAACCCTATGGTCAGGGATTAATTTGCTTTATTTAGATTTCTGAAATTGATTTTCTTTTGCTTTATCTAGATTACTTTGTTTAATTTTTCCTAGGAGAGGTACAAACTGTCAAAGGTAAATAAAAAAATAACTTCTTGGTAAATAGGGTTTTTACCTGTTTAAACCATTATGTCCTTATTAAGGCGAAAGCTGTTTGGAAGTTTATCTAAATGGTTAGCTTTTGCCGTATAATGGTTAAAGTGTAATTTTTTTTCTAAAAATCTGAAAAGGATAAAAAACTTGTAATCATGAGGATGATTTGAAATAACACAGTAAATTCTTTATATGAAGTCTGTGGGTTAACTTATAAGGGTTCTCCAATTCAATTTTATTCATTATTTAATCTGGAAATGTTTAAAAGTTTAGTTTATGAACTTTATTTATACCTTCTTCACTACTTTAAGGAGTATAGGGCATTCATCAAGACTATTTAGACTAGGCTTCAGTTCTTCTATCTATTATCCTAAACAGGAGTTATTTACATATTTATATTAAAATCTATCTAATATTACGATATTAACTATTACGATATAATTATACAATTTTACGATATCTTTTTATTAGATATGATCAGACTGGGTTTTGAACCCGAGACTTTCCACATGAAAGGCGGTATCTTTACCACCACTTAATTGGTCAGATATTTTACTGACTCCAACCAAATATTGCAAGCTGATTAATCTATTTTGATTATTATTTATTTATATATGATTGATTATTATTTAGATTGTAGATTGGTTACCCTAAAAATTCATTTAAGCATTTATTCATTTCGATGATTAAGCATTTTAATCCAAAGTCATTGGCAAAAGGATTGCGCCCATTACATTTACAAAATAATTAAAAAAAACTCAAGTAAAAAAACAGAATGCTTTTCTTTTTTTTTTTTAGTTTTCTTCAAAGTGAACTGATAAAAAACTTTTAAGAAACTTTTTGTTTTTTTTTTATTCTCTTGTTTTTCCCTCTTAAGGAAACCCCTGTAAAATTCTACTGAATCTTTCTTTAAAGTTTTTTTTTTTGTTTTGAAAATAAAGGGAGCCTAACAAAAGAAGAAACGATTTTTTATTTTTATTTTATAGTTAGCTTTTAATTTCAGAACTAACTAAGAAACAAAAAAATGGTGAGTTAAAAAGCTCCATTTTTTTTTGCTCCAAAACTCCTAAAAAAAGATTTAGTAGAATTTCAGAGGGCAAAATAAAATTTTTTAAAAACAAAAAAAAAATATGTGGAGAAGGAAAATAATTATTACAAAAACAAAATTGAAAATTAAAAAAAAAAAATGCTTAAATTGGATTTTTTTCTTTTTTCTCAAAGAAAAACTTTTCGTTAATGTTTTCCGGTTTATTTTTAACTATTCTCTTCGTATTTTTCTTAAATTTTAACAAAAAATTAAGAAAATTTTCTTCCAGGAAAATAAAAAAATAATAATAAACAACAATAACAATAACAACAACAACAATAACAAAAAGAACAAATAATTAAATTAAGAAAATAATAAAAAAAGGTACCTTATGAAATTCCGACTTAGAAAATCACGAAATTAAATTAACAAATGTCATACTGACACCTCAATTTATTAACAATTTTTATACATACACGAAATTCTTTACAATTAAATCTAAATGGAGTTTTTTTTATCGCTTTTCCACTCCTTTAAGGGCTATAAAGGATTTACTATGTCATTTTAGGCTAGGTTTAAATTTTATTAACCGTTATATTCTTAGGGCCGTTGATTAATCGTCTTAAACTATTGTGTAAGATTATTAATAAACAAATGCTAAATTTAATGCGCCATCTGTTGTCTTACAAAAGAGTTAATAATAACAACTTTTTCGATATGCTTATAAAATTTTACGGCATTCTTTTTATTAGATATGATCAGATCGAAGTTTGAACACAAGACCTTCCACTTAACAATTCGAAGTTTTAACCACAACGCCATTGGGAAGATTAAAGCCTGTATATGTGCTTCTCTCTTAGGTGCTAAATTCGGTTATATAAACAAAATATAAAAATTTAACAATTTATTCTAAATGTTCATACTTTATGCATATTCGCTCATTTTGGAGCTATTGCCAATAATTGCAATAAAAGTTTTATGCACATTCCTACTTTAAATGACTTGATAGAATAACGTTTTTTTCTGACATTTTTGACATTTTAAAGTCCTTGTTGACATTTCCGTTGAATTTATACGTAGAAATACATTTTTCTTATATAATATTTATTCTCAATAATATAAAAAACCTATACTTGTGCCTATGTGTAGCACTTGCTATCCCCTATATCAAAACAATAACAACAACATGTATAGTCTGCAATTTTATCCGAATTCTTATTAGTGCTGAAAAGGCACTTAAATAGCAACTTTTTCGCTTAAGTAACATAAATAACTGGCAAGTTCCGAAGGAGCATTAAAGCCGGTTGTCTTTCACCAAGTTTCGATATTTTCCAAAATATAACGGAAAGGCACCAACTATTTTATATATGTATGTAATTTTAATTGAAATTTTCAATATAGGGTTTTTAATTGTAATATTTTCCAGTTTTGAAATATCAGAATCTTAAAATGTCAAAATTTAGACTGTCTGGATTTTGAAAATTAGTATTTCATTACAAATCCTATTATAAAACATATTTTTTAGTTTCAATTTTCAATTAAAATACAAGCATCAAATATATATTATATATATATATATATACAAAAACAAAAATTATTTATAATTTCGTGTCGTTAATGGGTTAATGGGCTCATTGGTTCAAAATTAAAATGATGTTGGTTTTTCTGTTTGAACAGTGGCATAGACAGCGGAAATGTTATCATTGTTATTATCTCTTGAATTTTGTTTAATTTTTTTTAATTGTTTTAATTTTTCTTTTCATTTATAAAAACCAACAAAATTGTAGTAGGAGATATAAAATTTTTTTTTAATTTTAAAACTTCTAATTGTATCTTTTTATATTTAAAACGAGGAAGATTATAGTTGCCCTTGTCAACTTTTAGATACCCGTGCATACCCACTATGGTGTATAAAATAAACCGTAATTTACTTCCCTTATACATTTAACTCATTACCCCATAATTTTGACGTAAAAAAAAAAAAAAAAATTAACAAAAAAAAAAAAAAAATCACAAAACAAAATTTCATTCATTGTCCCATAACTTTAGCTTAAAAAAAAAAAAAAAAAAATTAAAAAAAAAAAAAAAAACAAAAAAAAAAAAATTGGCCCACCCTAAAAGTCCGAAGGTCCGAGTGATGTCCAACTTTGCCAAGTAACTTGCCCTATTAATTTATCTGCCCAATTTTAATTGTAACCTTGTAGCTTCATTAGATTCAAAGTTATTGAATCGAAAACTTTGTATGGCAGCCCCCCGAAAATGGGGCCCTAAAATTTTGAAACTTCATATAAGTGCTCGATTCATTATATAACTAACCGTGTGTAATTTTCAGCCTAGTAGCATAATTAGTTTTGAAGAAATTCATATTGGTGCAAAGAAGTTGTATGGCAGCCCCCCGAAAATGGGGCCCTAACATTTTGAAACTTCATATAAGTGCTCGATTCATTATATAACTAACCGTGTGTAATTTTCATCCGCGTAGTATAAATAGTTTTGAAGAAATTCATATTGGTGCAAGGAAGTTGTATGGCAGTCCCCCGAAACTGGGGCCCTAACATTTTGAAACTTCATATAAGTGCCGGAGTCATTATAAAAATAACCGTGTGTAATTTTCTTCCCCTTAGTATAAATAGTTTTGAAGAAATTCATATTGGTGCAAAAAAGTTGTATGGCAGCTCCCCGAAAATGGGGCCCTAACATTTTGAAACTTCATATAAGTGCTCGATTCATTATATAACTAACCGTGTGTAATTTTCAGCCTCGTAGTATAATTAGTTTTGAAGAAATTCATATTGGTGCAAAGAAGTTGTATGGCAGCCCCCCGAAAATGGGGCCCTAACATTTTGAAACTTCATATAAGTGCCGGAGTCATTATAAAACTAACCGTGTGTAATTTTCATTCTCGTAGTATAATTAGTTTTGAAGAAATTCATATTGGTGCAAAAAAGTTGTATGGCAGCTCCCCGAAGCCTTTCTCCGATTTTAACCAAAAACAATAGGGAACCTACAAATTGTCTAAAAATTACTTTGTGAAAGTTTCAGAACTCTAGCTCTCTTAGTTTTTGAGTTATCGTGCTGACGGACGGACGGACGGACGGACGGACGGACGGACGGACACACATAGCTAGATCGATTCACTTTTCGATGCTGATTCGATACGTACCCTTGACACTATATCTAGCTCTTATATTTCGATGCGTTACAAACGGAGGAGTAATTTTAATATACCCGATGTTCATATATGTATGCACGGGTATAAAAATTAAACGGATCAAAAATTAAAGATTAAAAAGTTTATCTTTCTTAAAGATTTTTATACCCGTGCATACATACATATATGACATCGGGTATATTAAAATTGCTCCTCCGTTTGTAACGCATCGATCTAGAGGAGCTAGATATAGTGTCAAGGGTACGTATCGGCTCAGAATCGAAAAATAAGTCGATCTAGCTATGTGTGTCTGTCCGTCCGTCCGTCCGTCCGTCCGTCCGTGTGTCAGCACGATAACTCAAAAACTAAAGGAGCTACAGTTCTAAAATTTTCACAAAATATTTTTCAATCAATTTCTAGGTTCCCTATTTTTTTTGGTTAAGATCGGACCAAAACTTCGGGTAGCTCTCGAACAACTAACTTTTTTAACTCCCATATTTTCATATAAAAATTTGAAATATATCTGCACATCTTGTATAACATGAATTTATATGAATTTTGTTTGTTTTTGTTTGTTTTTTTTTTTTTGTAGATAGATAACGATTTTGATTTCGATTTCATACGATTTAAATAATGCGTAAAATTTTAAAAAAAATTTTAGATTTGGACTTTGTACTTTGAGATTTATGAATTAAAACGAGGAAGATTATAGTTGCCCTTGTCAACTTTTAGATACCCGTGCTTACCCACTAACCGTTATTTATTTTCCACATGCTATTATAAATATTACAAAAAAAATATAAGAAAGTAAAATAGTTAAAAAAAAATTTAGCTTATTATCCCATAATTTTTGCTTAAAAAAAATTAAATAAAAAAAAAAAATATTAAATTTTTAATTCATTATACCATAATTTTTGCTTAAAAACAAAAAAAAAAAACCATAAAAAAAAATAACCATAAAAAAAAAATAGCCCACCCCAAAAGTTGGTCCGAGCGATGTCCAACTTTGCCAACTAACTTGCCATTACTTTACTGCCCAGTTTTAATTTTAACCTCGTAGCTTCATTAGATTCACAGTTATCGAATTGACAACTTTGTATGGCAGCTGCCCGAAAATGGGGTCGCAACATTTTGAAACTCCATATTAGTGCTCGATTCATTATATAACTAACAGTGTGTAATTTTCATCCTCGTAGTATACTCAGTTTCCAAGAAATTCATATTGGTGCAAAGAAGTTGTATGGCAACTCCCCGCAAATGAAGCCGTAAAATTTTGAAACTTCATATAAGTGCTTGTTTCATTATAAAACTAACCGTGTGTAATTTTCGTCTTTCTAGTATAATTACTTTTGAAGAAATTTATATTGGTTTAAATAAGTTGTGTGACAGCTCCCCGAAACCTTGGTCTGGTCTTAACCAAAAAGAATAGGGAACCTTAAAAATGTCCAAAAAATGTTTTGTGTGAATTTCAAAACTCTAGCTCTAATTTTTCAATTCTATCTCTTATAATTAATTTTTAATTCACGAATATATTAAACCTAAGCAAAGTAAGCATCATACAATCATATTGATAAAATGATTCATTCAAAATATTACACATATACATATTATATGAATATACATATATAAATTATTTATGAAGCCATTTACTTAAAAAAAATCTTTGCTTCTTTTTTGCTTATCTTAAATAAACTACGCATCATTTAAATCATATGAAATTCTAACTCGAAATCGTACAAAAAAAAATACAAAAAAAAAATAAACAAAGAAACAAAAAACAAAAACAAACAAAATTCATATAATTTCATGTTACAAGGTGCATAGCTATATTTCAAATTTTTGTATGAAAATATTGGAGTTAAAAAAGTTAGCTGTTCGAGAGCTACCCGAAGTTTTGGTCCGATCTTAACCAAATAGGGAACCTAGAAATTGATTGAAAAATATTTTGTGAAAATTTCAAAACTGTAGCTCTTTTAGTTTTTGAGTTATCGTGCTGACACACAGACGGACGGACGGACGGACGGACGGACGGACAGACACACATAGCTAGATCGACTAATTTTTCGATTCTGAGCCGATACGTACCCTTGACACTATATCTAGCTCGTCTAGATCGATGCGTTACAAACGGAGGAGCAAATCTAATATACCCGATGTCATATATATATGCACGGGTATAATGAAAAAAAATTATGAATATGATGATAATTTTTGATCATGATGATCTGATCATTATATGGGTATGATTATAATATGATGCTTATTTTGCTTGGTTTTAATATAAGTATTTGTGAATTAAAAATTAATTACAAGAGATAGAATTGAAAAATTAGAGCTAGAGTTTTGAAATTTACACAAAAAATTTTTTTGGACATTTTTTAGGTTCCCTATTCTTTTTGGTTAAAACCAGACCAAAGCTTCGGGGAGCTGCCACACAACTTATTTACACCAATATGAATTTCCTCAAAAGTAATAATACCAGGAAGATGAAAATTACACACGGTTAGTTCCATAATGAATCAAGCACTTATATGAAATTTCAAAATGTTACGGCTTCATTTTCGGGGGACTGCCATACAACTTCTTTGCACCAATATGAATTTCTTCAAAACTAATTATACTATGAGGATGAAAATTACACACTGTTAGTTATATATTGAATCGAGCACTTATATGAAGTTTCAAAATGTCACGGCCCCATTATCGGGGGGCTGCCATTCAACTTATTTGCACCAATATGAATTTCTTCAAAACTAATTATACTACGAGGATGAAAATTACAAACTGTTAGTTATATAATGAATCAAGCACTTACATAAATTTTCAAAATGTTACGGCCCTATTTTCGGGGTGCTGCCATACAAAGTTTTCAGTTCAATAACTGTGAATCTAATAAAGCTAGGAGGTTAAAATTAAAATTGGGCAGGTAAAGTAATAGGACAAGTTACTTGGCAAAGTTGGATATCACTCGGACCAACTTTTAGGGTGGGGCATTTTTTTTTTTTTTTTTTTGTTTTTTTTAAGCAAAAATTATGGGATAATGAATTAAAATTTTTTTTTTTTGTTTTTTTTTTTAATCAAAAATTATAGGATAATGAATTTTTTTAAACTATTTTACTTTTTTATATTTTTTGTAATATATTCTAGCATTATAGAAATAAATAACGGTTTAATTTTTCATATTATAGTGGGTATGCACGGGTATCTAAAAGTTGACAAGGGCAACTATAATCTTCCTCGTTTAAATCATTTTTAAAACAAATTTTGAAAGAATGCTGTAGGAATAGTAGAAAATACAATATATTTTGTATTTAAGAATTGAAATTATTTTATTTCAATTTTAATAGAGATAACTTTTGGTTTGAAAATATTTAGATAGTTTGGTGTTAAGTTTAAGTGAAACCTCTAACCGCTGATATGATCAATCTTAATTTGGCTTTGTTATCATCACTTTTAGAGCTAACAGTTAGGCTAAAAACCTTAGGACATAGCCAAAGGACATAATGTATTCTTGATATTAGAATTGATTTTAAGGAATTCCACATACAATTATTTAAAAATGAGTTAGTATTAACCCTTATGGCATGTATAAATATCTTAGATTTTCAATAGTTTCTATTTGTTATGTATTGTTTAAATTTTAAATACAAAGTACTTTTGTATCTGCGAGTTATATTATATAGAATTCTCAATTATTGGTTATGCCATTCCTTTGAACCTAATGACGAATGGTGGCTGAGTTAAGTCGAAACGCAGATAAAAGTTGCTTTTCCCTTTTGCTGGGATTCAAACCCAGGGCTCTCGATAAAAAATTGGAATTTTATATTTCTTCAAAAGTTCTGTAATTTTGATAAATTAAGAAGATGAAGTGATTCTACTCGATTTATTTAAGATTAAGATTATATAGATGTTCTTTCATCGTGGGGCTAATTTGCAATTTGTTTACATTTTAGGTTGACATTAGGAATATTTATTATAGACTAGGCAATTCTCATATCATATTTTATTTATGTTTTTAAAAATTTATATCATTGATTAAAGATAAATACGATGTTCAAATAGAATCACTTAAATTAGTTTCAATTCGACCGAATGATCTAGAACTTTGCTGGCCTTGAGGTTTAAGTTATACTTCTTGTAGCACAAATTATTTACTTATTTATTACCCCTTACAATAATTACGCAATATTGGTAAAGTCTTTGTCTGCCAGGGCCTTTTTTGGCTGATTCTAATTTATCTTTTAATTATAACAGCTTTTTCAAATTTGTTTCTTAAAACTATTTTTATAATTATTCTAATTAATCAATATGCTTATTTAAAGTTTATACTACCTTTTTTTAATTTACAAATTTTGAGATTCTTTTTTGATTTCTTAACTAATCTTTTAATCTAATTCATGTTTTTATATAATGTACAGTAATATTGATATTACTTTTTTGTGTTGTTTTAGTTTTCCATTTTCAATTATAACTTTTAGGAATTTGTTTTTTTCTCCACTTTTTCTATTATCTAAATTTTATTCCAAATATTAAAACCCCTAGCTATCTTTTGTATTAAATCTATTCTATTGCGGTTAGGTTAAAGAAGGAATTCAGTGTTTAGATTATTGTTATTTAAAATATTTTATGTGAAAGAACATTCGGGGAAAATGTGTTTCACAGAGAGTGTGTGTCCACAATTTAGACAAGAGAGAGGGTCTGTTTTGTCAAACAGAAATCACAAACGCGCAAATGTATTTATTTATTTATTTATTTAAATTCTAATATTACAAAAAAGGTACTTAAGCAATATTAGTGTTTCCCTCGGCTACATAGGCCATTATGGGAAAAGCTTATGTCTATTTTACATTACAATTTTAATTATTTTATATTCGCGCAAATGTAACAAAACCTAGCATTAGAAAAATTTGAAATGATTGCATATTTTTAGGCGATGCCTATAATGTGTTCCGGTTCAATCTAATATATAAAGAAGAAAATTTGTTTGTTTATTTGTTTGTTTGTTTGTTTGTTTGTCCAGGATTCACGTGAAAACCACTGGTCCGATTGACACCAAATTTTAGAGGAATAATTTTGGGAGTCCGGGGGGTGACATAGGCTATGTCGCATTTTTATAAGTCAGCAGGTTGCGGCTCCAGAGCCGTTTTAAGCTTTTTCGTTTTTTTGATGTCGAGTCGAAACGGTTTGACCGATTCACTTGAAATTTTGCATGAATGTTCTTCTTATTACACGGAATTAATGATATAAAACTGGTTGGAATAAATTAACCCCTTTCGGCCTGGCGGGCTTCCAAAAAATTTTGTGTTTCCGATTTGTGTCCAATTTTACAGGGTGGTTTTGCAGTCAAAAAGAGAGGCTGGCACAAATTTTTGTTGGGTTCGGTTAACCCGTTTGGGCACGAGAGTGCAATGAAGCTTTTTCAATGTTTTTGATGTCGAGCCGAAACAGTTTGACCGATTGACTTGAAATTTTGCACAAATGTTCCTCTTAGCAACCGCAATTAGTTGCATAAATTTGGTTGGAATAATTTAACCCATTTCGGCCTGGCGGGCTTCCAAAAAATTTTGTGTTTCCGATTTGTGTCCAATTTTACAAGGTGGTTTCACAGTCGAAAATAAAGTCTGGGACAAATTTTTGTTGAGTTCGGTTAACCCGTTTGGGCACGAGAGTGCAAAGAAGCTTTTTCAATGTTTTTGACGTCGAGTCAAAACTGTTTGACCGATTGACTTGAAATTTTGCACAAATGTTCCTCTTAGCAACCGCATTTAGTTGTATAAATTTGGTTGGAATAAATTAACCCATTTCGGCCTGGCGGACTTCAAAAAATTTTGTGTTTTCGATTTGTGTCCAATTTTACAGGTTGATTTTGTAGTCTAAAAGAGAGGCTGCAAAAAGTTTTAGTTAAGTTCGATTAACCCATTTTCCACGACGATGATATGAAGTTTTCTATATATTTTATTTTCTTATACGATTAAAAGTATTTTATTGAAAATTTTGTACCAGCATTTTAATTAAAACCCACAGGGTTAATTTGGTTTTGACCTGTTTGTGCGTTTTGAACAAAGATTCAATGAAATTTTCAGTTTTCTTCAAATGAAATCTAAAAATCAAAAAATTCAATTTGTTATATATAATGCTTAAATACATAGTATTTTAAAACAGTTTTTCCAAAAAATAAGCCTACATTTCTCTCATAAAATCATAAAAAAACGAGGAAGAGCGTATTACAACTTTCAGGTGAGTACTAAACAAAATATAAGTTGAAAAGCGAATTTTTAAACCTTTTCTAAACCATCGACTATATCTTATTCAAGCGTTGGCAATTCAAGAAAATCCCCTTTTGACCTATAGTCATTTTAATTCAGTTAACATTGTTCACCGGAAACCTACCATCCTCAACTATATCGTCAAGGAGCACCAAATTGTCAAGAAGCAGCATGTATAGAAAAATTAGAGATAATCGTTCAAATTGTTTTGCAAACTGTTTTTTAAAGTTTTTGTTTCGCAATCGATTAAAAGAACTCGACAAACCTTTTTTTTAAGTATTCCCCTAATCAAAGAAGTTGTACCTACTTTCAAAAATTGGACGTAATTTACTTACAAATTTTTTTTTGAACAACCGTCGGCAGGGGTTAACAACTTTCAAGTCTATTAGTAAATTGAACTTCATTTTCAAAGAAGAACACATATACGAAATTTGAAGTTAATCTGTTAAATCATTTCTAATATATAGCAAAGCAACGAAAAAACCTATAAAAATCTGTTGGGCCACGATGGGTTAACGGAACTCCACAAATATTTTTTTGTGGCATTTATAGGCAAAGTAGTATCTCAAAAAATTGGCTGAAACTTGGTTTTTTACCATTTTCAAGCTTCCGGGCAACGCCGGGTAAATCTGCTAGTGTAATATAAATAGTAGCAAAGGTCTTAAGATTAGAACATTTAGGTTATTTTATATATATATTCATATTGTGGTGTAAAAAAAAAATCTGAACTTGTTCTAAAATATGAGAATTAAAATGAAATGACTATGAAAAATGAAACACTGTAAGGAGCGGACACTGCATTTAATCTGGTGTTGGATCTCAGTTACAAGCGTCGCACTGTCCCAAGTAAAAGCTGCATGCAGTATTCAAAAGGTGAACTCTAATAAAACAAATAAAATACTTATTACAACAGCAAAACCATAGGAAAGTAAGAAAAATAATAACGCATCTCTTTAAATAATTTGCCCAACAATTGCATTACTAAATGCGCTAATTTTTAAATAAATGCAAAGTATAATCCGTAATTTAAAAAAAAAATTTCTACTTAATAAATTTTAATTTGAAATATTTTTCTGAATACATTTATTCACATTTTAGTTTAAATATCACTAACCAGCAATTAGCAATTTCATTAATAGTAATTAAGAAATATTCAAACTCGACTTTTAATTTTATACAATCATTTTCTTCCTTAAAATTTTCGAATAATTCGTGAAAATTTATTTTATTCATTTTAAGAATTATTTTAGTTTAAATTTAGCTCTTGTGCAACGCACAATTTTTTGTCAACGAAATGTTGGTTCAATTTAAAGAATGAGTACTTTTTTTAAGATATTAAATTTTTAAATGGTTTTATCCAGTAGAAATATGAAATAAAGAATGTTTTTATTGCATTAAAGCTCATGTAATTTTAATTTTTATTCTTTTGCATAATAACAAAATTTAAAATGTAATCAAAATTTATATAATGAAAGAAACAAGCACGGATAAGAAAAGAATTATGATCACTGTTTACATTAATCAACGTTTTCATTAAACATTCAAAAGTAAATACTCTTCCACCTTCTACCATATCTGATTATATTAATTTTTTATTAATTTAAATTTATAAATGCATAACTTTAAAAACAAGGTACGCCTTAATACAGTGCTTAACAAAAAAATGTTGCATGTAATACTTTTTTAACAAGTAAAGATTATAATAAATAGTGCTTATCATAATCAGTACTTTATGACTGCAATTAATATATTTGAAAAAATATTTTTCAATAATATTCTTTGGTATTTTTAGTAACCTTTTAGAATCAAGATAGAGCAATCACAGATTTAAACATACACTTTCGAAATATTTTGGACAGCCTTGCAAAATTTTTATTAAAATTTAAGATAATGAATACTTTTACCATTTTCTATAGATGAACTCAAATTAATTGATTACAATTATTAGTAATCATAAAATATTCTAGAATTTTTTTTATGTAATCATATATACAATAAAGAGATATTTGTAATTGAGTTTTACCCAAGCCTCACTTATACACGGCTTGAGATAAAGTTAATTTTAAATTACTTAAAAATAATCTGAAAGTAATTCACCAAAAAAGAATTACTTTAGTAATCGTACCCTAAACTATTGAATAATCAACCCAGTTTGCAAATATTATATTAGAAAATAATTATTATTTTTCCAAGTAATCATTATTTTTTCTGATTATAAATAGAGAAGAAGCGTTTTTTAAAATTTTGGAACACATTTTTTTTCATAATAGTAAATTTAAATACCGAATTGATAAAAATTTTTTATAGAATTCGAGCTATAACTATTTAACTGTAAAGTATTTTCAAACTTTGGGCAGTTGTGTTGTAATTTCATAGTAACTAAGGTCTTACAAAAAAAGTGCTTTATCAATTTTAACTTTACTCAATTACAAAATTATAATTACAATTACAATAATTAAGTAATTGAAAATTTTATAAAGCTGTCATTAAATTTTATTTTATAAATACAAAATTATAATTACAATTACAAGTAATTGTCATAAAAATATTTTCAATTACAAATTACTCTTAATTGTAATTGAATCCGTAATACAGAATAAATACAGAATGTAATTGATTAGTCCCAAGACTGGTTGAAGTTGCCTACATATAAAAGATGTTCGAACAGACGAACGGACATATTCTTTGAAAATCAATTGCAAAATTTTTCCAACCACTTTTGTTTTACAACGTGCTTAAAAAAAACTCTTATTAGCTTCAATTGAATTTCTAATTAGCATTAAAACAATTGTATAAATCACTGTATAAAACCAATAAAATACACTTGTATGACACCTTCCCAATTTTTTATTCCTACGTTTTCTTTTTTTTTTTTTTATACCCGTATGACTATATAGTCAAAGGGTATAAGAAATTTGCCATTACGTTTACGTTAAAGGAGCTAGGATCTTGAAATTTTCGCAAATTGGTTTTTTTGCAATAGCCGTCATCGCTATTTAAATCCAGCCATTTTGGTCCATGGGTTCGGGTAGCTGCCATACAACTTCTTTTTTTATATGAGTATTTCTCTGTACCCATTTAAGCTGCGTGTCTGAAGTTTTGCTAAAAATAGTTTAGTTTTATGGCCAAAGTTTCTACAAAATTTGGTTGGTCTACTGCAGAGGGTTCGAGTAGGTGCCATACAACTCCTTAATTTATATGAGCATTGCACTACACCTAGTGAAGCTGGGTGTCTGAAATTTTGCCAAAAATAGTTTAGTGTAATGGCCAAAGTTACAACAAAATTTGGTTGGTCTACTGCAGAGGGTTCGAGTAGCTGCCATACAACTCCTTCTTTTATATGAGTATTCCATTACACTTAATAAAGCTGTATGTTTGAAATTTTGCCAAAAGTAATCAACCGGATGATATAATGTATATGTTACGGTCATACGGGTATCCCAGAGTTGACACAGTCTACTCTACCACACTCTTCCTCGTTTTTTTTGAATTTTCTTTGTACAATGATGTCGCAATTACTTATTTCTTTTCCAGTATTTTATGTACAATTGCGAGTAAATCTACATTTGTAGTATTCGGAATCATTCGGCTGTTTTTTTTTTTGAATAGCATTTAAAATGAAATCGTGAATGATTGTTCTGTACTGAATAAATGAGTTTTATAATTTTTTTTTGTTTTTGGATGACAGTGTTGGATTAAATTGCTTGAAGGGAATGTGCCAAATTTTGAATTTTTATTTCTCTTCTCATTTTTTTTTTACTATTTTATTCTTGAATTAATTACTACTATGGAAACATTAATTTTTCTGGTAAAATATTGATAGTAAAAAAAAAAAAAAAAAAAAATTGTCAGGAAATAGGAATGGTAAAAGTTACAAAATAAAAAAATGGAATTTTATTACTTATTTAAAACTGGACAGAAAACAAAAACGAAAAAAAAAACTGGAAGGAAACAGGAAAGAATTTCAATGGTATTTAACCAAAATAACCGCAATGCGCAATATTTATATAAATCTTTTTCTTTTATTCAATTCATCTGAATTCCATATATACATATATATAAGGGAAAAAAATACTTTGTTTTATTGTAAGCATTTTCAGGTCGATCTTTAAATGCTCTTTTTTTTTTTTTAGCTCAAAAAATGTTTTAATTTATTCGATTCTAATTTATTTGGTATTGAAAGAACAAAGTCAATTATCCGAAAATTATTTCTTCATCTTCCAAAATCCTAAGATTTTTGTTTAAGGTCCAAATATTCAATTTTTAGGCTAATAAGCATTTCTATACCATAGGTACCAGTTGGTACAGGGGGGACATAATATTTTCGTGTTATTAGAAATGATCTTAAAGAAATTCACATTTAATTTAAAAATGAGATAGTCCTAGGCCTTGTAAAATGATAAAATGTCTTAGATTTTTAATATGCAAATCTTTTTATTAAATATTGTAATAATTTTTTTTATTTGAATTATAAGGTATTTCATTATCTGCGAGTTATATTATTCAATTAAATTATTTGTTTATATTTTATAATTGTTTATATTATAGTATTATTTACTAAAGGTTTATAATTATTAAATATCATAAACAATAATTAATAATTCATTTGAAGCCAATGACAATGATAGCTGAGACGAGTCGACAACTAGGTTTAAGTTTTTCTAGTTTTTTCACGGGGATTCGATTCCGAACTTTTCGAATAAATGGTCGCCTCTGTAACCGCTGTATCAATTAATCCAGTTATTACTTCTATTATTATGTACTTCTTAAGCCTAAAAAAACATCCTTTTATGACTTCAAGTCATGGTCGAAATAAAGCAGCTAGTCTGTTCCATAAATATCAACTAGGTTCTTTCGAAGAGATTAAACAGTTTATGTAAAAGATCTCAGTAATATTCATGTATGGTATAGATTATTCGGTTTAAAACTCTAAAGTCGCACCTCTCATTACCTCCTTATGTATTTACCAATTTTAACGGTTTATAAAATTCAACAGGGAAGTTTTCGATTCTCGACTCAATTCTTCTCTCCCAATTCACTAACCCAACCATTATACTGTGCAAATTTGATTATCTTACTGTTCTAGATTCAAAGGAACCTTTAATAGGGTTCTCAAACTGCTTCCACCTCCGTTAACACCTTTCTCAATTTTAAGGTACTCTATTACATTCTTCTGCTTGTTTCTCTATTTCGAATTCTGAAAGTCGAAACTCACAGTACAAAAAAATTTGAAACGAGATTTTTTTTAATTTTCAAAAAGAAATTGCGGAGTGAATTAGTTTTACCGTAATATTCTATTGAAATTAGTATAAAAGGTAAATGGGTCTATAAAAATAATTTCATAACCAAAAGTTGGTTCTTTTATTAAAGCTAATAGTGGTTAAGTATATATATATTCTTTTAGCGTTTATTAAAAAACTGACTTTTGGTTTTAGGAGAAATAAAAAGTTTACCAAATAAATGATGCAGAAAATGATTATAGGTTTTTAAACATATAAATAAATATTTATCATTATGAACTTAAATATTTGTGTTTTTAGGTTATATTTTTATTTGATTTTTTTTTTAAATTAATTTTTTTTTTAAAATAAATTTAGTTTAATTACTTTTCAAATAGTGGTTATATTCTCAAAAAAAATTGTTTGTATCCTGTACCTTTAAATGCATTTTCTTTGTACCATAAGTAATTACTGCAGTTTTGTACAAACGCGTTCCAATTTATGAGGTTGCATACACTGAATATACACTGGAAAGCGTTTGACATGCTAAAGACTAAAGCTGGATTCAAAATGTAATTGACGCAATGCATCAATAGCAAAGCAAAGTCAACGCCAACTTAACATTAGTATATACACTGTAAAGTGCTTGAAATTTTAAAGACTAAAGCTGGATTCACAATGTAATTCACGCAGCGCATCAGCAAAGTCAACGCCACGGTCAGATAATCTTTAAATTCACAAGATAGTGTAAACTTAATTTTGTTTTAAAAAAAATATTATAAAAGGGAACAGGGTACTTCAAAACTTCTGCTTTTCATTGCGTTAGATTGCATTAAAATGCGTTAAATTGCGTTAAGGTGCGTTAAATTGACTTTGATTAATTTGGTTTGATTGTGAATCCAATATAAAGGGAGATCAATGTTGCCAGTTTATGAAAATTTAATTTTATTCTTGAGTCTTCTATTAGTTTGAAATTTTAAATCGTTGACTTTAGTTATAAATGTGAAATATCTTTTGTGAAAAAATTTATCTAATCTTTTTAAAGGTAAACTAAGCTAAAAATTAATATATTTCATAAATTTATATCTACTAATGCTAATTATCTTTTATAAATCCAATTAAAATACCCAAAAAAATATATTTCATTTTTATAGTTATAATTTTGTTGTTTTGCTTTTAGAAATTTTAAATATTTAAAACAAATTGATGTATTGCAAATTGTTATTGTCAACCCTACATTCATAAATTAAAATAGATCAAACGAAATAAAATATTTATGTGCAGTTCAAATAAATTTTGTACGTGCAATAAAATTTCATACAAAACACAAATCTGTGAATTGTTTATAGCAAGTATTTTTAGATTTTATTACAAAAAGCTTTTATATTTATCATTGTATTTAAGTTTGAAACAATTTTTAATGACAATGAATTGGATAAAATTTATTACAATTGCACGTGTTTTGCTAATTTATTGTGTCTACATAAAACTGTGTACTTTATGATGCTGTAATAATTTCTTGTTATGATTTTGTCTATCTGTCATTTTTAAAATCAATCTATGTGCAAATGTGTCAAAAAATAGAACTTAAAATTTTGACACTTTATTATTATTGTATTTTTAAAAACATATGTGAATTAATAGCATAAATTGAAATTAAATAATAAGCAATTGTTCGCAGAAGAAGATTGTTTGAAACAAGGCATTTTTAAAATACAAAAATCAAAAAAAATTGTTAATCTCCGTTGTTGGTCGACTATAAATAAGTATAAGTATTCATGAAACCGATTGGTTTGCTTAAATTCAGGAGAGAAGCCTTAATTTAAGTCTTATTTAAACTTAAACATTACCTCCCACACCTTGCCCCCCATACTGCTCATACGTTATAGCTGTGCAATAATTTGGGTTGTGTATCGCACTGTACTGTCTATAAATGATAGTGGTTTTAGTCAGTAGAAATCGTACACTACAAGCAGTTTTTAAAATTTAAAATTGACATGTAATATGCCAAAAAAAACGAGGAAGAGAGTAGAGTAGTTTGTGTCAACTCTAGGATACACGCGCAAACATAATAAAATACGTTTTTATATACTTTTATATGAACTTACCTGTGTCTATGGCTTTATTTTTCATTCTGTCTCTCATTTCAGCAATTTACTTTTATATTAAAACACTTTTAAATGCAAAAGATCTACCATCAATTTTTGGTTAATGAAAATTTTCAACATTTTAAGCTTAAAAGTTTTCAAACATTTAAAGATATGTTTCTTATACTAGCAATTCACTTTTATTTTAACACAGTAACAAATTCCCAAGATCTACCTTCAATTTTTTATATTTTCTACATTTTAGGGGGCTAGTACTACTTTAATAAAAGTATATATTGAAAAAAATATTTTTTTTTATTTTATTTTATTATTTTTGTTAATTAATTTTTGCAAAATTTCAAATACCCAACTTTGAGACTCTGAGTCTAAGTTGCATGACAGTTATTCGAACCTCTTGGACTAGACATACTATTTTTTAAACTTCAACAACTCAGCTTCGTTACTACAACTCCTCGAACCCGTTAAGCAAATAACAACATTGGTATAAAATCAAATCCGAATTTTTAAATAATCCAAAATACTTTACTTTTCAAATCTAATCCGATCCATACAATTGCTGCTTTTTCTTTTTTCTCTCCTTGAATGCATTACAAACGTAACGCAAGTTTAGTATACCTTTAGAACTACAATAACAAGTGATGAAAAAAATGTTTTTAAAAAAGCCCATTTTCAAAATAATGTAGTGTTTCATACTAAGTATTTTATCGGAATATAATGTTGAAGCTTGAATAATAACGTTTAATTTAGGAAATATATACGTTGGTTACTAAGTTACTGCTTACTTATAAAAATAGTAAATTTTTAATTTTTAAGCCCTAGTAGCCCCTCTATGGGGAAGGTTGCCAAATTTCTCAAGGATATAATCCTCATTACTTCCCTTCCCTCAAACTTTTTTAGGTTCTAGGAATTAAATTGTGAATTCCACCAAAATTTGGAATTTTACTTAGAATTTTGCTACTCATATTTAAGCAAAAATGGTTAAAACTGAGAGACACTTTCATTTAAAGAACCCCTTTTAAATTTAAGAAAATCTTTTAACATTTGTTAAAATATAAAAAAATTTTGTTAACCGACTCCTACTAATTTCTGAGGATCTAACTTCTCCCAAAATTTCAAGACCCAAGCTTAAACTGTTTAGAAGATATGTGTGGCCAAAAATTTTGCAAAAATTGAGGTTTGCGTAATGTTAAATTTTAGTGTATGGCAACCCTAAACATTTGCATTTTAAAAACTTATAAAGTTTATAAAACCAGCTATCTTTCGCCGTTTTCAGATTGAAAATATATCTAAAACAACTCTTGTTATAACAATTTAAATATAGGGCTTTTTCTAACTTTGGGGGCTCCGTAACAGATAGAGCAACAGATAAAAATTCATCTACAAAATTATTGTTTTTGCAATACCTACCCATGGTTAAAATTTTTATACTCTATTTCAAACGGTGTAAAAGTTTTTGTAAACATACGGACGGACGGACAGAGTGAAACTATATACGCACATTTTTACAAAATTTTTTGAAAATGTGCTAATAAAAATACAATGAAAATTATATTTGTGCAATCTCAGAAAATTTATATTTACATTGCCATTTTTTTAGTTAATTAATTCACCACTACCACAAACATTCAAAGTCTAACACTAATTTAGATTGTAGTTGTAAATTTGTTTATCAAACATTTCATAAATGACTTTATGAAAATTTTTACAATTAGTACCTACGTGATTTTAACATTGACCGATTTAAGGTTTTATTTTATATTTAATAAAATGGAAATTCAAATAATAATATTTAGTACATAATTTGTTAAAAAAATAAAACAGCAATAAATAAAGTTCATATATTCGTATTTTAAATTTATAACCAATTATTATTCCATTGTTTTGATAAAAAACAAATAATTTCTAAGAGTTGCCGTTGTTATCTAAAGTAAATATAGTAGGTATTAAGTTGTTAGAGTATAATTATATAGTTATTGTAATTAAAGGTGATGTAAAGTGAAACTATAAATTTTTAGACATTTTTCTAAAAGTACATGTGCCTGAAAAGTAATTTGCATATGTTCCAATTGATACGTACCTATATGAAATGAAAATGTTCAAATTCAAATGGTATGTACTACATATGCATGTATGAATATTAAATTTGTTTATTTTTAATTAAAAAAAAACAATAAAAAAAAAATTAAATTAAAATTTTATAAAAACTATCATATTTCTATTTCATAAAATATCTAAATAAAATCCGGTTGAAAATTTGATAAAATATTTAAAGTGAAATTATAACATCAAACAATGTTAAAATCCAAACTGACGATCTGATAAAACCTTCAATAAATTTAGGGTGCAATGAAAAAAAATTGTTGATAATTTATTTAAAATAAAAATTTATATTGAGTTTTGCATTGAGGGTAGTCATTTTCCAACATATGTATATAGTGGATTGATTTAAGATACCCGCCTGGGAGAAGAATTGTGGAGAATTTTCAGAGTGTTAGTATTTTGGAGAATTTTATTTGGGAATTGTTGACATTTATTTTGACAGATTTAATTGTAAATTTGGTAATTTCCTATTGAGTATAGTTTCAAAATTATTGGTACGGAGCCTTGAGGACTCTATTCAAGGTCCACTCTCGTTATGTATCATTAGTTTTTTTCCTTGTGCAGCCCTTTTCTTATTTGTTGCGCTTTTGTGGCGCACTTATTTATTTAAAAATACCTGTAACCAGCTATTTGTAGTACTCGAAGTTAGCCACATCTTGCTACCACACATTAGGACGCTTTTACGCATTCCCGACTAAATCTGAGTGTGATTGTTTCTAGAGTTTTTCAATACAGGATGCAATCTGTTAAAATTTTTTATTATCATCCCTAATGTATAAAACATGTTATGAAAATAGATTTATGTTACATTTATATTAAAAATTTGAATTATATTGAAATTTATTATTAAAATAATTCTAATCAAATGTGTTTTAATTTTTTTGTTTAATTCCTATGTATATTTCTAAAATAAATATAAAATATTAGTAATGCCTGTTAATTAATAGTTTTTTTTTTAAATCAAAAGGTTTTATTTGCAAAAAAAGTTTAGGATGGCTTTCCGTAGGTTATTAAGAGACTTATGTATGCTTATATATACACATGTTCTAAATTTAGTTGTATTTATTTTCATAAATCTCTCTACTACCTACATTGTATTCTTTAGAATCAAATTTAAGTATAATATACATTCATATAGTTTAAATAAATATAATTTTTTAAATTCACTTTGAATATTATTTACTTAATAATTGAAAATTTACTCGATGATAGATGTGTTAACAAATGTTACAATATTGAATTTAATAAAAAAAAAAATATATATTTATTTTATTTTTTTTTAAATATTGCAAATTTCATTTTAAAATATTCAAAAACAATAAAAATGAAATATTTTTGATAAATTCATAGAATTATAAAAGTAATTCAAGTTAATATAAATATGAATTGCTTCTGAAATAGCACATTTTGTGAATATTATATTAAATGTTTGATCAATATGTAAATTTTTAAACAAAATTTCGGGGCTAAAGAGTTTCTTAGAACTATGGAAAATAAAATTTAGAAGATTTTGGCATCGTTTGTAACTACTTAACCAATTAAAAATTAAAATATTTTACATTTTGGAATTAAATTTAAAAATGAAATAATATGTGAGTTATAAGATATGAATTAAAATTTCATATTTATATTGTAAATAATTTTTTTTCTAATGTGAGTTATAAGATATGAATTAAAATTTTTTGACTATCTTGCAGATGAGTCTTTTGTTTTACTACCGCTTTAAGTATAAATTTATTAATTAAAATTAAGAGACCCAGCATAAGGATGGGTTGAATAAATTATGACCTTATAGAAAACTTTTACAGAATTTAGAACTGAAGGTCGATTTCTTAAAATACAAAAAACTTAAACAAAAGAGCTAGTTCTTAAATTAAATATGAATAGACATCTAAACTAAGGCTTTATGTTAGACAGGTGGTTGAAGTAATATGAATCTTCGTTGAATAATAATAAAAGCTTAATTAATTTTTGGATTTTTATAAAAAATTTTAAATAATATTTTTAGGTATGGCTTCGGTGGAGAGCTGCAAATCCCGTACATGTCATAAATATTTATTTGAAAAAAAAAATTATTGAAAAATTATTATCTTTTACAAAATCCGCCAAATGGTAATCAAATATATAAAGTAAAATATAATATTACTTATTAAATGAATAAATAGTATATCTGCTGCCACATCATGAAGAGAAAGGCTTGCTTCGCTACCTGTAGGCTGCAAATAAAATTTCTATAAACAACAATTTTATTTAATTCAAAATTCCAATTAACCGTTAAACTTCATGGCTTCGATTAAGAAGCATGATAATAATTTAAATGACTAACAGAATGTATCAGATTATTTTTATTATTTTAAAAATGTTCTTAAAAAATTCTAACTGTTCTAATTTATGAGAAATATTCCAATGAAAACAATAAAAAGCAAAAAAAAAACCTTTAAGAGAAAAAGAGAAAAAAGATATATTCATAAAAATAAATCAAAAATGAAATTTTTATTTCGTCCTTTTTGTTGTTGTCTTTTTGTTATTATCTTTTTTTAATTTTTTTTTTCAAATATTAATTTTTTATAAACACTTTTACAAAAACAACAAACTTAAAAAATTTCCATACACTCTTGACGAAAATTTGTTTTTCCCTTCCTTCGCCACGAAAAAAAATATAAAAATTTACAAAATAAAATTTGAAAAAAAAAACTTGAAAATACATATTTATTTTCAGAATGTTCAGGTTAAAGAACAAATTAAATTCAAATTTTCATTTAAATTTTTTTTGTTTAGCTTATTTATGATTTATCAATACTGGAAAAGCCTAAAATATTTAAATTTGATAGTCAGTCCGTCCATTAACTCTAATATATGCCTTCTCAATTAATTTTTTAATTTTACGAATAAAACGGTTGTTAACTAATTTGTCAATGTCAAATCAATTTGACAATTTTAAAATTAATTCAGGCTGAATCACATTTTTATTGCTGCAAATTTTAACGCAATTCCCTGCATATAAAACGGTTTTTATAAGTTTTTTTTTTTAACTGATCAACTGTTAGGCTAAAAAGCCTGTTTATACTATAGGTACATATTTGAACAGGGGTTACATTATATTAGTGTTATTAGAATTTGACACTTGATGAATTTTACATAAAATTAAACACGTAGAGGCCTTATAACATGTAGAAATGTTTGAGATTTTCACTAGATAGAATTCTATTTTTGTTTATATTGTAATATTTTGTATTTGAGTTATATGGTATTTTATATCTGTGAGTTATATTATTCAATTAAATTATTTGTTTACATTTTGCATTTGTTTAAATTGCTATATTAATGTATTTCTTATTAAAAATATAAAATTTTTGATTAAGTCATTAATTTGTACTCAATGGCGAATAATAACTGAGTGGAGCCGAAAACCAGAAAAGTTTTTTCACTTTCACTGGTATTCGATCCCGGGCCTTTCGCATGAAAGGTTGGCACTCTAACCATTGCGTCATCTATTAAGACTAATTATATTGTAAATTCCCTCTTTTTTTCTAAATTGCTTGATTGGATATGTTCAGTCCTAAGTTACGCTTACAGTTTTTATGTGATATAGTTCATGATGTTTCTGCAGCATTCTTAATCGAATATAATATGGTTATGGGTTCTTTAACTGAGCATCCAATTAAATTTGAAAATTAGATGGTTAATCTAATAATTTATAATTTGAAATGACCTTTGATAAACTTGTAGAGTTTTACTGCAGAACCAATGAGCAGAACTGCCGTTACAAACTTGTAATTGAAATTAAATTCGTGATGAAATGTATTAAATTCTTAAGAGCCAAAACTATTCATTTGAAAATTGTATGTCAATCTTGCAAGAATGTTGTTCTGACCCTTTTTAAAAGCATTAAAGTTCAAACGAAACCTTCACTTCAATTTAGTGAAAAGAGTTTATTTGACTTCTTTTGAACTGCGCGTTGCAATCAGTATTTATTGGGCTATGATTGTTTTGATTAAATAACTAAACTATGACTTTTCTATTGTTTTTTTTTTATAATTTAGTTTATTTGACGTTTACATTAAAAAATTATAATTTATGACATTAGTGTAGTGGATTTTTTACCTGTGAATGACATTAGGTACTGGTTACCTTTGTAAAGTAGCTATAGAATATTCTGCATAATATTATCTTCTAATGTAGTTACAATAAGAGAAAATCTACTATACACACTTTTATTGAAATATAAAATTTGTAATAAAATTTATTTTTTAATGTTGAGATGTATACGAGCGTTTGTGTGAATGTATACTTTTTATGATTTTAGTTTCGGAAACTTTTAAAACATAACCTTATTATCATTTTTATATATATATATTTTTTTTGACTGCTAAATGATTTTTTGTTGATATTACAAAGCAGACTGTAAAATGCAAATAATAATTTTGTATTCATACGAACAGTCAAATATTTATTGAATATGAAGTTAAAAAAAAAAGAAAAACAAAATTATACTGAAAAATTATTGTATTCTGATTGAATTTTTTATGTTAAAGACGAGTGTATTTTTAATAAAGTTCAAATTGTTTTAAAAAAATAAATAAAAGAAAAGACTAATATAGAACTTCAGAGTTTAATATGATGAATAAATATCAAAGAAATTTTCTTTTTTATTTTGTTTTAAAATTAATTTTATTAAAAAAAAATCTTTAATATAAATAATATAAAATATATTTCGCTTTTTTTTTCAATGTCAAATCAAAAAGAGTTCATTGCTTTTGTAATAAATAGGTATATGAAGGATAAAAGAAATAGCCTTTGCATATATATAGGTAGGTATATTCGTTGTTCGGGCGAATTATTATTCAGACTTACGAATAAACAGATTTCTAAAGAAAATTGGGAAAATCCCACAGTATTATTATTACAGCAGTAAATAATTGAATTTAAATTAAATTTAGTTGTAATTACCTTTGACTTTTCTACAGAGTATTTTTTTATACTTTTTTTAAAACAAAAAATCTATTTTTCAACGAAGATTGAACTCACGTCTATTTGTACCTCAATCCAGTTCCCTAACCATTGAACCATACAATTCTTATAAATTTATGGTCAGATTTCTAATATAAATGTATCACTAACTTACAGAATGAAAAATAAACCCATAGACACAGGCAAGTTAATATAAAAGTATATAATTAGGTGTAAACTAGCCTTAAGCCACCTACGCTCGATATTTTGAAATTTTGTAAAAGAATATTGTTGGGCAGGAATAAACATAGTAATTTCCCGATAGAGTTATTTAGATTCGAATTTGAAAATTCGAAGCTCAACATTAGAGTTTTATTTTTAATTATATATATTTAGACAAAGTGGTCCATTAATTTGTAAGCCATTTTTGACTTAATTACATTTATTAGTCTTATTTATTAGCGGGGGACAGTTTAAAATATTGATAAATGCCTATTTGAACTCTGCGAACTCCAGGTTTTGCTTGGAAAACATAAGGATTTAAATGAATTTCGGGAAACTGAACTTGATTTTAGGAATATGGGTTTATATAGGATGGGGAATAAAATAGTTACACTTACAAAAATCTGGAAAATAAATTTAGTTTCTTTATTGGATTGTTATGTTCGTAACTTAAAGAGACACTGTCGCGAAGTGCTCAAAATTTAGATCTTTTTCGTACTCAAATTATTATTTATATTTATAAACAAATAATTAAGCCGCGACTGGTAATTTTATGACCGAATAAGCCGATTAATATATACGATGATCTATACCGTAACAGACTAACGGATTTTCCTTTCCCGTTTATCAAACCTAAACAGTAGTTACTTTACGCTCTCACACTTATACATATTATTTTTGCTTGAATATGAACATCCATTATTCATGTACAGCCATATGTTTATTGGGTAGACATTTGACAAGCTTTTTAAATTTCTCTTATTATTTTCATTTTCATTTTAGATTTGGTACCTTGAATCCATTTTTGAAAATATTTACTATTTTTCCAAAATATTATTGGTCATAGTATTTGGGAAAAAGATCAACCAAATGACAACCAACTTAATAAAAAAATTTTTTAAAAGTCAAAATCAAGAAATCAAAAATATATTTTCTCTAAAAACCAAACACACCCATAGTTAGACATTTAGAACACCTTGACTATCAATGATATGACATACATTTAATATTTCATACCACTTAGTCCCCACCCGCGTCTATCGTTCTCTTCTTAAGTAGATTTTTATGATCCGAACATTATTATTAATATCACAAATATTTTCTTTTTATTATTTTTGTAGAATTTTTATCAGAAAAATATAAAATTTTTTTTTCAAAATATAATTTTATATGTATTGAATTTGGAGGAGCCTTGGAGGAGCACAAAATATTAAAAACCAAAAAAAAAACAACAAACTTAAAAATATGATTTATATTTTCTTATATATTTTTGGAGTGAAGCTACTTAACCTTAAATAGAACACTTTCTAGTAAAAAAATTAATTTTATAGCCATTTTGTTTGGTTTATAATAAAATATAAAAAAAAATTAAAAGATACAAAAATTATTTCGTGGTAAGAAAATAATAATTTAAATTTTATAAAGAGCAGAGGCATTCTGTTTTTTTTTTTATTTTGGTAAACTTATTAACAACTTATGGCTTTGTAAACTTCTTAAATAGAAATTTTGAGGTTATTTTTATTTCCGTTTTTTTTTTGTGTTTAATTTTTTTTTTTTAATTTTGTGTGTTTTTCTTTTAATGGTTATTTTCAGGACAACCTAAAAACCCACAGAAAATCTACTACTGGGTGATGCGATAATATTCTCTTTCACTATTTTCATATTTAACAGCTTTTACTTAGAATCTAAAGAGAAAATAAAAATTTTTTTTTTTTTTCTTTTTGTTTTTTTTTTTTTTTGCTGCTTTTCAAATAAAGTACCTAAAGAAAATTAGTTCTCGCCTAATGGTAATGGATGTCAAAAGCATCTTTTAGAAGTGGTTTAAGAAAAAGTCAAGAAAAAAAAACAAAATAAAATAAAGATATATTTATGTACTTATGGTTAACAATTTTTAAAGTTTTTTTTTTTATATTTTATTCTTTTGCTTTTTTTGTTTTTTTAATCGTCCTTATCACGGTTTAAAATTTTCCACGACCATTTTATTTCTTTTATTTTATGTTTAAACCGAAAATAGCTGAACCGAATTACAAGAGTCGAAGAAAAGGTGGCGTAGAGCAAAGTTGGAAAATTTTTGTATTTTATAGTGAAATAAATATCAACAGTTGTGGTAATGGTAGGAGGTTGGGTAGTTGTTTCAAAACCGTGGTTATTTTAACAATATTTAAAGCCTATTTTGTACAAATTAAGGTCTTATTAATGATGAAATTTTTTATGATATCATTGGTTATGATATTACAGAACAACGGTGTGATAAGTCAACTGGATGATATTGCGTGTGAAAGTAAAAAGAGGATAGGTTTTTTATTGTTGTGATATAAAAATGTCATCTTCTTCTTCTATGGCGCTACAGTCCGTTGTCGAACCTTGGCCTCCTGAATCATCCTCTTCCAGTTCACGTGATCTTGGGCAGCAGTTATCCAATTTTGCTCTTGCAGCATTGATACAGCGTCTGACTCGACTGCATCAACCCATCGATTTCTCGGCTTTCCCACTGGTCTTTTTCTATCAATTTTCCCGTTCAATACTTTTTTTGGAATGCGGGAATCTGGCATACGTTGTATGTGACTGGCCCACCTAAGGCGTTGTAGCTTGATGTATGTCAAAACATCGCTGTCGGTGTATACATTGTATAGCTCTGCGTTGCGTCGCATTCTAAATTGGCCCTGGTCGATAATTGGCCCAATAATTTTACGGAGTATTTTTCTTTCGAAACGGGAAAGGAGGTTTGCCGTCGCTTGGGTGATCGTCCACGATTCACTGCCGTAGCATAACACCGGTCTGATAAGAGATTTGTACAGCTCAAGTTTACATTTTCTGCTGACTTCTCGAGATCTCATTATCTTCAACACAGAGTAGTCGGCGTTGTTTGCCTTGCCTATCCTTCGGGTTACCTCTGATGTTTCATCGTTTCCACTTGTTATTTCGGCCCCTAGATAGACAAAACTTTTTACTACTTCCACGTTGTCATCACCAAAAGTAAAATAAAAATGTCATAGGTGCCGCGAATTGTGCATCAGGATTTTCACTACGCTAGCTCCTTCATCATTTATTTTTCGTTTATACAAATAGAGTTTTTAATTAATAATGTGTTTTCTTAATGAAAACCGATGATTACACCATCTATTTCTAAAGAAATAGTACATGTTGAGGAAGTACTGTTATAAACAGCAACTTCGTTTTCTAAACCACTAAACTGTACAATCCGAGGAAGTACCGTTATAAACAGCGACCTCGTTTACTAAACCAAGAAATAGAATGTTACCAGGAAGTACCGTTACAAATAGTGACTCCGTTTTAAAATAAAGCTTCCTGAGGAATCTAGCTAAAAAAATTCGCTTAAACATTATTTTAGGTCCTTTTATTAAAAATCATATCATAAAAGTAAAATAAAACCGTTAACTTTTTAATTTTAAGTTTAATTTATTTATTTTTACCAAATCGTAACCACTATTTTGACCATAAATGCACAAGTTTATAAATATATGTTGTAAAGTGTTTTGTGGTTTAGTGGTTACAGGTTTTTAAAATGAAAATTTTTCTTATAAGATTTCAAACTAAAAGATAATGTCATTTGAAAGTGGTAGAAAGTAATAGAAATAAAACCAGTTTTTATTCTGATGTTTGGGAAAGAAATTTTTAAGATTATTATAGGCAACGATATATGTAAGTTTGTAATGTAATACATTGCATCCCCGAAGTGTTACTTGAGCACAAGTATGTATACCTACAAATGTATGTTAAAAGTTTTAAGAAAATTTTCAATTCTTACAACTTTTATAATATAAAAATCCTTGAACTGTTATAATATGATTGCAGAAACTGGGTAAACTGTATTAGTAGTTTAATCAGAAAATCCCGCTGAGTTTTGTTAATGAGTAGTACAATTCCAAATATTACTTTGTTACAAAGTGAAAATAAATCTTCAACTTTATAACTTTGTAATAATTTGACGGGAATTAGAACCTGAAATAGAAGTAAAAAATAACAAGATATGCTTAATTTGTAACCCAAAGTGGGGAAAAGAATTTCTAAGAACTAAGATATTTTTCCATCAATGGGAAGGACCTTAAACTGAGCTGGGTAAAGTATTGAAATAAAAAATGTTTTTTTTTACAAGAGACATGGAAAGCTTCGTAATCCAGCTATTGGAGCTGTGCGTTTCTACACAATTTTAACGCAGTAAAATCAAATAAGAACCATTTTTGATACAAATGTACAGTTTGTTTTCAAAGATAGGTATAGGAAAGGGTTTTTGGGAATCGGGTTGGGTAAATTCAGGATTATGAGATTTGGGAAAAATTTGATAGGATATCTAGAAGGTACACATATGAATTATCAACAACGAACACATTTAATGGAATATATGATTCCGATTATTGTCTAATCTCAAAATCATTAATTTAACAACTTTTTAGAAATTGTTGGTTGAAGGTTATAAGAGTAAGCACCGCAATGTACGAAAATTAAGGATACCCTGAGATATTTTAATGCAGTTTGAAGACAAATATTGGGACAGTTTAAAGACAATGTACTAACCGTTACTCTTTATAATTGTTGTAAAATTAAAAAGCAGACTAGATGTATTGTTTTACAGTAATAACAAAAATCCACACAGTTCGCTGGATTTTTAGGTTTATCATAAAAAAAATGAATTGATCCGGCTAATTTTTGAATTCAAATTCAAACCCAAAATTTTCAAACCCATTTATTTAAAATTCATCATCAATATACAAAACAAATTTGATACAACATTCAACTTAAAAATTATACAGTAATATTTTCAATATTAGGTATAGTTTTAAAATAAAATTCATCAGAACTTTAATCTACTAGATATGATTAAAACTTTTTGAATAATTAATAGCCTTAAGGTTTACCAATACATTATTTTTGGTTGTATGATTCGTGATATAACCATATTTTACAAATGTATATTGTCTTGTATTATATATATATAGCATCTATACATCTATACCGATATTTCCTCATTTGCAAGATACATGTTAAAATTGTATCAAAAATGATAAGTAGATTGGATAATGATGCATAATAAGGTACATGCAAATTACAAAATATATGTATGTTCCCAATTTAAATAAATAATATTGGGTTGAAGATGGAAAACATTCTTTATTAGAATGAATATTTTATGTAATTTATGAAATATGTGCACATATATTCATAAATCTGTCTCTGCAACACTGTTAAATTAGTATTATAACTATAACTGTATTTACAAGACATACGAGTATCCATAAAATGGAAAGTCTTGTTAAAAAAAAATGGATTAAAAGTGAAATTTTTGCTACAAGGCATCTGTATTTTTTAGATAGAACATGAGCATTTACGATAATTTCGATATTGTAATTAACTTTTTGATTCGAAGTGGAACGGCGAAGTGGGGTTATTTGATAAAAAGATTATGTTAAAGAATTTAGTGGTTTTATGAGTTGAATGTAAAATATTTATATTAAGATTATTAGCATAGAATATTGGAAAATTTGAAATGTTTTAGATTGTATCTGCACTAATATTGCAACTGTACTCTAGTAGTTATTAGAAACTTTTTATTTAAAAGAAAAGGAATAGTCTAAAAATAGAGGACAGTCTTCAGGTTAATTTTTTTGAGAGTAGAATATCTAACTCAATGTTACATAATTTAAAGTAATGGATTTTTA
This sequence comes from Dolichopus griseipennis, assembly GCA_963082915.1. Lineage (NCBI taxonomy): Eukaryota > Metazoa > Arthropoda > Insecta > Diptera > Dolichopodidae > Dolichopus > Dolichopus griseipennis. Next base: position 223,481 of record CAUJBZ010000348.1, on the reverse strand, counting down.
TGATCAAGAATATAGTTATTTTAGGCTAGTTTGAGGTTGAATTATTGTGGCTTCAGTAGAAACTTTTGATTATTCAGAAACAAAATAGAGTGTTGTATTTTTTTTGTAACTCATCCATCAGAGGTAGAAATTGTGATTTACCAATTTTTTTTTAATTTCCGAGACTTGGAAAATTTTTTATTGTTTTGTTTTCTCCGGACTCCAGACTCCGAAACTTTTTTCTTATGTTTCGAAAATAGCGGGCATTCTCGAAACATTTTATCACATAAAATAAAATTAAAACCTAAATTATATAAAACTTTATTTGGCAAATATGTACATGGAATCTTATTTTGACGAACCATCTGTCATTAGTACCATCTGTCAATAGAGTATGTCAAATTTCAAGTTTCACATTGGGTGTTTTTCTTTTTGTAATCAGAGCAGAGTGAGAACTGTCAAAAAAAAATTGTCAAATTATTTTTGTGCTCAGATTATCCAGATTATCCGTTTTGGTCAGAGTGAAATCTGTGACCTCGATTGATTTTTTTCCGATCCTACAGAGATGTCAAAAAATAAAACGTCAAATACACGTAAATAAAGAGCAGGAATTAAAGTAATTTTAATGAAGAACGATATTTTTTTTGACCTGAGCGCTCAACATCTGACATACAAATTTTGAGCATACAAAAAAAAAATGCCCATTTTAATCAACGAAGCATTTCGCTATTCGTATTACGTTCATTCAGAATTTAGAGTATAAACTATTTTTCACCGACATATGTATGTATGACATTTGTCAACTTTGTCATTTGTCATTTTTTGACTTCTCTAGTGCTGCTATAGCCACATTGAAATATTTTATTATCCTATAAGCAAGTTGTAATTTTTTTTTGAGCCAAGTTATTTTATGAGCGAATTTTTAGTGTTAAGTAAATTATCGCATAAATATGTGATTTTGGTTATATTTAAAATTCGCGAAACGCTAAGAGACAAAATTTTTGCTTTTTCTCGAGAAATCTCTACAAAAATCTCAGAAGTCTTTGTTGTAAACTTTAACTTTACGGAAAAGTGGGAATAATTATATGCTCTTATAATTTCAATATTTATTTCACACACATTAATTTATTTAAACTTTTTGAAACAACATATTATAATGGTATAATAATTTGATAGGGTACTTTATAATAATTTTAAATTGGCTTATGATATTCTTTATATAGAATATTTAGAATTAAAAAAACGAAAATTCTAAAAATAAACCATTATATGTGCATCAAATCAAGATAATCTGTTTTTTTTTTAAACTAAAACTGCTTTATTCATGCGGTACTTACCTGTTTACTTTCCGGAACTCAAGCGGAAATCATATAAATTTCTAACAATTTATAAAATTTAAATGCATCTTGGTCTACAGATACATACATACATATACACAAACAAACATTCAATTACTATTTGTTATACAATAGTTTTGTTTTTCAGTATAACTGTACATTTTTCTTATTTCCTTTGCGGCAAAAATATTTAAATACAAACAAATAGAAAATGTTATAACACAGGAGCAAGAAAATAAAGAAGGAAGAAGAAAGGGGGAAGGGGGAAGGAAAAAAATCTCTTAACTCTGAAATTCTTGTAAATACCTTGAAGATTACTTAACAATTTTCTTGTTTTCTTCAGGGAAACAAATTTTTTTATTTCATTTTTCTTTCCTACAGTAAAATTACCGCAAAGTCCAACTTCACAGATATAGAAAAACAACAACAACAAAATACAAAATAACTGTAAAAATAGAAAGAAAAACAAAAAATGAAAATAGATACAAATGTTAGTGTATGCCATCACCAATATTTCAAATGCAATAAAACATTTAAAGAATACGACAAAAATGTAGAGAATTATACAACTGGATGGTGTATAGAAGAGAAAATGGGAACCAGATGAAAGTAAAATAAAAGATTAAGAAATAAAAATATATAATATATATATGTATAATCTTAAGAAATGGGGTTCAATTTGCATTTCATATATTTTTGTAAAAGTAAAATATTGGGAAATTTAGTCTGAATTGTATTCGTCTGTTGGATATTTTTTGTATTTTAATTTATTTAAGCAATTCTCCAGTTTATGACAGTTAGTTTTTCTTATGAGTGACAGTGGAGAGCTTTGAATTCAACATTGGTGCTATCCGATATTTATTTGAACAGTTCAAGACTTAACACAGAAAAAGTATACCCTTTTTAAACCAAATTTTAGGGCAACAAATGTAAACTTTGGTTTCATGATAAGAATATGGAAGAATTTAGTGATTTGGCTGTATGATATTTAGGATTATACTATTATGAAAAATGGGAAAATTTTGGAGAACATGTTTGATGGAATATGGTTGTATAAGTGAGATAATTGCATGACAAACGTTCTTATATAAGCCGTATTGTGTCACCTGGATAGCTTAATTTTGAAGATGAGATGGCGTTAGAAATTTAATGAATGGACAAAAATTTGGGAGTGTTACAGTTAAAGAACTTTACATGAATAATAAACAATTTCATTAACGGGTTATTAAGTATACCTTATAGTTGTATCCAAAATTAATGAAGCATCTATCATCCAAATAGTATTTCTTGTTAAACAAAAAATTCAGCATCATTTCGGACAGTAGCAAAAATGTGCAGATCATGAATTAATCATTAAATCACAATATATTGCTACAAAAAGAACTGAAAGTTCTGTTCATATTGCACCCCAAATTAATTATGAAACCCGAGGTTACACTGTAACTTTGATGTATTGCTTTATGAGTTGTACTGTCAAAGGAAGATTCAATAATCTAGGTAGGTTTTGGGTATCTGATGGCCATAGTGTGCATTAACATTTTTTTGAAAGTTTCTCACACAGAAAGCTCCTGTGCATTAACTGAAGTATTAAGGCAACTATGACATGAAATACAAATGATTATGTAAGTTCAGAAAATTTTCCTGTACTTGAATATTAAAAAATTTAAAAAGTCATTTTGTGATTTATTCTAAATAACCGTTAATAAACAGTCTTGGATCTTTCAAATTGACTTTTCAAAAATAGGCGCCTGTGTAACCCACTACAAATATTGAACGCACCTGTATTATATGTCACTTTGACAGTTGAAGGTTTGCCATTTTGCAAAAACAAACAAATTAAGTGAGCTATACTTGAAAAAAATTGTACGGGAATTTAAAAAAACTGGTGTAATGCAAGATCGAAAAAGACATCGTGGTGCTGTGAGTGATAGTGCTACAGCGGACCTTATCATGTCAATTTTCTGACGTTCTCAACAATTTGGACTTTTTGCGTAATTTGGAAGGCCGTTTTTTCTAAAAAACTAGGACGAATTTTAAATGTATAAATTCGAAAAATATTGATTATTTTCGAAATTTCAATAATGCATATCAGTAGGTTTTACTATAATATCGATGAGTACCGTTTTTAAAATATGATGATCAGATTACTGGATTCCAAAAAACAAGGCAGGGCCGAATAAAACATGACCAATTTACTTTGAAAATAGAAAGATTTTATGTGAAGAATGTTCACGAGTTCACCTGAAAAAAGCATATTATGCCACCAAGTACTGCTATTGTGGTTACGATTTAATAATATTTTCTTATATTCATAAAATATATATTTTTCTTTAAGAAATCTGACCTTTTTAAAATATTTTTTTCTTCTTTTGGAAATTTATAAAAATTTTTTTTTTTTTTTTTTTTTTATTGCACTTTGCTATGAAATAAAAAAATGTTTTTGTCATTCTATTGCTCTGCCCTTGCATTTTTATTGCAAACTTTACCAAAAACAAGAAAACATTAATAAAAAACAAAATCGCGCTCTAGCTGTGCTTATATTTATCATAAATAATCGAGTTTTCTATATTTTTTTACTGTTACGTTCTTGTTTACTTTATCCTGAAGACCAGGATTAAATTTAACGAATATTTCGTATTTCAATACAACATAAACTCATATACATACATACATACATACATACATACATAAATATAAATAACGGTAGGTGTTTTTGCAAAAAATATAAAATATTTTGCATTTTGTTTTTATGACGTAATGTCATTTTTCTTTGGAAAATGGCAAAAAAAAAAATAATTTCCATTTTTCTTAAAGAAAATATAAATAACCTAAAGAATTTTCATATTTTGTTTTTTTTTTTTTTTTATTGCTATTTTTTAGATTCGTGAAAGGAAACGAAACAAACAAATAAAAGTCCAATATGAAAAATGTCCTTCGTGGAATTTTAAGGATATCAAGAGGGATTTTAACATTTAAAATATAAAAAAAAAAAAAAAAAAATAAAATAAGAAAAATATGAAATGGAAATTTTACTTCTTGCATAGTTAAAAAAAAAAAAAAAAAAATGGTAGAAAAAAAGATAGTTGAAATGTTGGATAAAATGATTAGCATTTTCTCTTCTATGTTTGATGAAGATGATTTGCTGCAGTTTTTGATAAAAAGTTTTACCATTTTTTTTTTTTCCGCAATAACCATAGAATAATTAGGGAACCATCATTACAGCTGCATTGAAGAAAAAATTTTTTATAAAAAGAATGCATAAAATTTGATTTATTTTCTTCTCCTGGATTTTCTTAAACCTTTTGCAATTCAATGGGAATTAAATGAACTGGATTTTGTTTTTTTTTTTTTGAATTTTCTTATAAAAAAATATTTGGAATAATTTTTAAATTAGAATACAGCGGAAGAGACAGCGGATTTATTTAGGAATGCATAATGTATAAATGTGTCGAAAAATATATTTTAAGGAATTTTATTAATTGACTTATGAAAATCTGTAATTAGAACAGCTGATGATTTTGAATGCAAAAAAAAAAAAATTATAATAAATTTTAAGGAATTTAGAAACATTTTTCAAAAAATTGTGTCAATGAAAACATTCGTGTCAATATTAGAAAATCTGTTCCTTATTATAAAAGATTTTTAAGGTTTAAAGGACATTCAATTAAAAAAAAAAGTCTGAACCTTCAACTGGAACATTCGACTAAGAAATGAGTTTGAAATTGTCTTAACTTATGGCTTTTAGAGACGTTTTGCCGAAATTTTAATGATGTTTTGGAGTAAAACTAAGACTCTAAGAAAATCTCTGCAGTTTGATGTTTTTAGACAAACAAATTTGGAATAGGCAACATTGAATTTTTTAATACACTACCTAAAACCAAGTGCGCGTTGTTGCATTTTTCAATGGGTTTTTCAGTTGAAGTTCATGTTATTGAACACAAAAATTAGACATGGTGTGAATGAAAATTATATATGGTAAATTGTGCCGCAATAGGATAACGGAACTACTCGAGACTAAAAATATTTTTAAGACTTTCTTTTGAGTTAAAGCAGTACTTCGCAAAATTAGACGTAATTCGTGTATACATTTTTTTTTTAATCAATCGCCGTGCTAAAATGGGTTGTGAATAGAATTTCCATTTTACACTCAATTTTTCACTCCATTATTAAAGAGCAACACATGTACAAAATTTTAAGTCAATCGATCAAAGGGTTTTTATTTTAGAAAATACAATTAGGTTAAAACTCTTGCACAGTTGCAACTTCGCGGTCCGTTAGAGCATAATTGGTAGTTCAGAAACACTTTTCATATATTTCAAAAACCTTATCATGAGAATTGGCTGAGAAGTTTAGCGTTTATACGCTGCAAACAAACAAACATTCGCTTTTATATATTTAGATATTTACTTCTATAGTTTTCTTTTCGCTAATTTTGTATTATGAACCTTCTAAATGAAAGGTTTGAACAGCAGTGTATTAATTTATTCGCCAGCCTTTCAATTGACGGAACCTGTGTTTAAGTCACTGTGTTCACAGTCAGATCATATCAAATTATTAAAAATACATTTTTTATGTTTATATAGTAAATTAAAATAAATAAATATTTAATTCTTGTGTAATATAATAGATGGCGCTCAAATAAATAACATTTGTATATTCATAATTTTAAAGGCGAAGTCAAATTATCAGATCGGTATAAAAATTTTGTAAACAAACAGACGATATTTTTTTTAAAATTCACACAAAATTCAAATTTTCAATCACCTTAAAGATTCTAAAAATTCTCAATAATTTTAATATGTGTAAATTTGTTTTTATTTTAACTAATAAAAAAAAAATTTTAAATTTTTTATAATAAAATTTAAAATAAATATAAATATAAATTTAGATAGAATTTAAGTTATTATATTAAAATCTCACCGGACTTATTAAAATATTTTTTTATTATTTTAATTTTGAATTAAAATATAAAATATAAATAAAAAATATTTACGACTATGATGCTTATGACGTTTCTTTAGATTCCCAATGTCGTAAATTATTTTTTTTTTTTTTTTGAAAAACAATTTTAAGAAAATTCAATTTTTTGACATTTTTATTGCCATATTTCTATTTTCTAGAACAGTTTATGGTTTACCTTTATTAATTTTGAAAATTTTTCTATTTATTTTAGAAGACTGTGCATATATAAATATATATTAATATCGTTTCTTAATAACTTTTTATGAGATTTTATAAGGTATTGTACTAGGATTGAAATTTTAAATGATATTTCTTAAGAGTTAATTTTTTTAAGGAGTTTAAACTTCAATTACCGCAATATTTGAAAGTTCCACTAATTTTAATGTGTCAAATGGTTTAAATGGATTTTTTACGATTTTTGTGTTCGTTTTTCGAGGAGATGTAGGGACCTTTAAACAAAATGATTCCATATGTACAAACTCTTTTTACTAAATAGTTCCATTTGAATAAATATGCAAATAAACAAAGCAAAAGAATGAGATGAGAAATCCGGAAGAGTTTCCTAATCGCTGTGAGATAAATCGCTTTTTTTCAAATCTCGCTTATTTTATAAATCTTGTATTGGAAAAACTCGTTTTTAGAAAATCCTATTTTTAGGAAATCTCGCCTTTTCTTGAAAAATATGGCTGCTTTTGAAAAATATTGTTTTCAGGGATTTTAGAATTTAATACAAAATCGGAATTATAAGCCTTTTTCAGAATATAAAAAAAAGGGAATTTCTTAATCGAGATTTTTTTTTAAAACGTGATTTTGTAAAAACAAGATTTTTAAAACCAGATTTTTAGAAACGGAATTTATTAAGACGAGATTTTGATCCCAACCCCAGAAATCCATTGAAATTGAAGCCTAAATTGTATTTTGAACTGTGAATCTTTCTTTTGGATGTTGATTTAAGTTTGACTTTAAGAAGTTTTAAGTGGGTTTTTTAAAATCTTTGATGATCCTGTCAAATTAAAATGTCAATGATAATGTTAAATGGTCAAATGCACAAAACTGAGCTTGAACTCAATTCCCTTTTTTTTTCAGACTAAAAGTACGAGTTGAAAATTTGAATTCTGAGCACGCAAGCACTGTTTTATGCATTTTATTCACTTATCTATATGGCATCTTAAAAAAAAATATGTCAAGTTGAAATTGAAAATATGTACTTGAACGTTTACACGTCGATTGCTTCTTTGGGGTTTATATAAAATATTTTAGGCCCAAATTATTGATTGGTCTATCATAAGTACACCAGATCGGTTTTAGAGAAATTTCTCTATAAGATATTAAATGGCAAAGGTTTATAAAAATTCAAATTAATTAAATAAAAAAATATTTTTTGAATTAAGCATCACTTCTATCATATTTTTTTTTAAAACGGAAATTAAAATTTTAATAACCGTAGACTTTAATGTTTATATTAGAAAACTCTTTCTAGAATTTTTTGATTGGGTGCCAGTAAAATAATGTTTTAAATACTGAGTATTCAAATAAATTATATTATTATAAAAACAAATCCAATATTTATATATGTATATTTTTTTAAATAAAATATTTCATAAAATTTATATTTTAATTCAATTTTTTTAATTTTTTTTTTATATATACCTATATGTACATATTTTATATAAATATCTACATTTTTATTCAATATTTATTTTTATATATAAAAATTATTAAAAAAACTAATTTCTAGCTTTTAAAATATATATTTGACTAAATAAATATTTCCAGGGTCATTATAGTATTTATTTTATATTTATTTTAAAACAAGTGCATAATAAAATTTCACACGTTCCAAATGGTCATAAAACAATCTTCTATATCACTAGCTTTATACACGTATTGAAAGTTTTGTTTATACTTTAGAAAGCACGTGTACACTATATAATAGCATTTTGTAGTTAGTGAATTCAGATTTATTATCATGAGTTTTTCATTGACCATTGTGGTATTTTTTAAGTCCCAAATGAAAAACTTTATATGTATAAGTATTGTGGTTGATGAAATGCATTAATTAAAGTTTATTTTGATTCAATGTTTTTAATTAATTAGAGCTTTTATTTGAAAGTTTTCGTGAACTATGTGTGAAAATGAAATTTCTCCACTGGAAACTTAGCTTCTAAGATAAAATTGCTGGTTAACTCATGAATATGATCCGAGGAATTTTACCTTTTAAGAGAAGGGAAGCTAAATAGAGCGAATAGAGTGATTAAGACGTCGAACAGACGTGATTTAAAAACAAAGTCACCAAATTTGTAGTAGAAACTAAAAATTAAAATAAAGTGGGGACAGTCTCAAAAATCGGCACACTAATTTTTGCGGCTCGTTTAAAAGTAGCTTAATATATAAACAAGGCTCAAATTTTATTTTAACTTTTCAAAGAGTTGTGTTTGCTAGTTATTCTTTTAATGCATATTGAAATAAATTCAAAATAATGGAGACCATTGTCTCGAAACCTCCTCTAACTTATTGTCCCATCTAATGCACAATTTCGCTATTACAAATATCAAAATATTGTGGAAGATGTAAATACTCTAAATAAAAATTCACGAACTTACCATAATAACGGTGATGTGACAAAAGTCCCGGAGTCTACAGATCAAAAAACAAGCCAAAAGTCTTAGGGAGATTATAAATCGAATGAGTAAGCCAAAAACTATCCGAGGACTTTTGACTTGTCTCATTCATTAGGAGTTGTAATCACCCGGAAACTTTTGGCTTACTTTTTTGGAATTTTTGTGATAATGCCCAACATACCATCAGCGTACCAAGCATTTTAAAGTACGGATGTAATTCGTTATTATTTCAATTTTTGTATAGAAACAAAAAAATTTTAAAGTTTAATATGAAAATTATAGTTTTCTCTTTAATAGTTTTGATTTTGGGAATAAACTTTTTCTCTACTATTTGAATAATTGTCTCCATAGATTTTGAATAAAATAAAAATGGCAGAAACAGTTTTTTGCTTAAATGTAATTTTGTCTTTAAATTTTTTTTCAAACTCTTTAATATTTTGTCAATTTAATATAAAAATTGATAAATAAATATATTTAATAAAATATTTGGCTTAAGGTAATCATATATTTATTTATTAGATATTTATTTTATTGCAATTGTCAAAAGAATTATACCGAGATCTCAGAGTTGACAAATTTTTCCAAGTTAACCTAAAATAATTGATTTATTATATAAGTGGAAATTAATAATAAGGGTATATTGAAATTGCACTTATTTTTGTGATCCACACAATCAGACAAAATTATGTAATTCATTACTGTAATATCCACAGTATTTTTAAAATTTACTTTGTAGATTCCCCACTGTTTTTGATACCTTTCGTAGATTCCCTTTCACATGTATTTTATAGAAATGTTCATATTTTCAAAACTCAAAACGACTAAAAGATGCAACCTTGAAGTTATTAAACCATGTAGCCTGCAGTCTAAACCATTTTGCAAACTTTCAAAATATTTTGAAAGCGTTACTTAAATTTGTCATACGAAGATCTTTTCACAAAGTCCAACGTAAATCTCAATACGAAGATCAATAGGAAGTCATACGAAGATCTTTTGAAACAAATTAGGCTAGAAGGTTGAAATTAAAGATGGTCAAGGAGAGAAACAAAAGTTGAAGTGCACGGTCAGAGTTCGAAATTTTTGGAGTTTTGGAAGTACCCACAAATTTTAAAGTATATTATAACAGTATTTTGATTAACATACAAAATGGCTAATAGGTAAAATTGAAAAGTACAACTAGGATTTGGATAAGAGTTTGCTGAGGTTGTCGTTCTCCTAACCGTAACTTAAAATAGGTATCATGCAAGTATGGATGCACATAGTTATACCCGTGAATGTAAATAAGGTCACGGATGATATAAAAATTATTTTTCGTTTATAACGCATCAATCTACACATGACAGATATAGACTAAAAGTATGGATCGGATCAGAGTCGAAAAGTAAATTAATCTAGATTGTCCATGCGACCGTCTTTTGTCAACACGATAACTCAAAAAATAAAAGATCTAGATTTTTATACAATTTCTAGATTCCATATTGCTTTTGTTTAAAAAAGGAATTAGGCTGTGGGTAGCTGTCATACAATTTGCTTGAATCAATATAAATATCTTCAGAACTAATAATATTTGGAGGATAATAATTTTACAATTAAATATTTTTAAAAATAATCTATCTATATATATAAAAGCGAAAGTTTGTTTGTTTGTTTGTATGTAGCGAATAGACTCCTAAACTGCCCAGCCGATTTTCATGGAAATTTGTATATAGAGGTTTTTGAGTACGGAAAGAAATTGTGGCCCAAAAATTTTGCTCTAACGGACCGCCAAGTTGGGGCTGTGGTGCAAGTATTTAAACTTCTTTGTTCTAAAATGAAAACGGTTCGACCGATTGACTTCAAATTTTGTATACGTGATGCTCCTTGAGAATTGAGTTGACACTATTAACAGTTTTGGAATTTGTTAGCCCATGGCGGGCCGACGGGTGGTCAAAAAAAATTATGGGTCCAAATTTTGTCCGATTGTACGAAACACTGCTTTGGCTAAAAATAAAGCCCCAAAAAAAATTTTGTTGAGTTCCATTAACCCATTGTGGCCCAACAGCTTTTTATAGGTTTTTTCTATACTTTACTCTAAATTAGAAACGGTATGACCAATTGACTTCAAATTTTGTATACGTGATGCTCCTTGAGAATTGAGTTGACACTATTAACAGTTTTGGAATTTGTTAGCCCATGTCGGGCCGACGGGTGGTCAAAAAAAATTATGGGTCCAAATTTTGTCCGATTGTACGAAACACTGCTTTGGTAAAAAGAAAGGTTTGCATTGCGGTTCGACCGATTTTCTTAAAATTTTGTATACGTGCTCAGCTGTAAGAATTGAGTTGACACTATTAAGTAACTTGGAATTGGTTAATCCATGCCGGCCCGGCGTCCAATTTTGCGCTATACTGCTTTGCCCAAAGACAAAGTTAAGTTCCATTAACCCATTGTGGCACAGTGGCTTTTTATAGATTTTTGCGTTACTTAACTCTAAATTAGATACGATTGGACCGGTTTACTTCAAATTTTATACGCGTGAAGCAATTTGAAAATGGAGTTGAGTCTGTTAATAGTCGGTTCTACGATTGGTCAAAAAAAATGTTTGGATGTAAATTACGTCATATTTTGGAAAGTAGTTTGTACTTGAATTGTTTGCTTTGAATTACAGAAATTTTCAAAAATGACTAGAATAATCCTAGAAAAATCGTTTTAAAAAAATTGCTTTCATACATTTTAAAATTTAAATGTGTAAACCGTGTGTAATTTTTGTGGTAACTTTTTACAGTAACATCAACTTCAATTAAACCTCCGCTGAGACGCGCAGCAACGCGAACCGGGTATTAGTTAGTATATAATATTAATATACCTACGTTGGGTGGTTTCTTTTTAAAATTTATAAATTCAAATAATAATTAGTGGGTTGTGAAATATGCTTATAACCTTTTAAAAATTCTTAAGGTTATTTCGAAAAATTTTTTTTTTGGAAATCAGCGCAATAAGAGCGAAAGAAAATTTTGAATCCTTGAAAAACCAAATTCCAAAGAAAATGTCGTTTTTTTCGTGGAACAATATTTCATTATAAATTTCGAAAAAAAACAAAAATTACAAGGTAAACGTAAATATTAATAGAATCATTTCTCATATATTTATGTACTTGTTGGATTATTTAAATAAATTTAAAATACCTTAAAGACGCCTAAAATTAAAGAAATAAATAAAAAAAAAAACAATAAAGCAAAATAATAAATAATTTTCTTCCATGCTCTGATTCTTATTTAGACTTTTAAAGTCATTAGTTATATATGAAAATGAAATGGTGCTATTTATATTCTTTATTTCAACTTCTAATAATTATGTATATATTTGTTATATTTTTTATTATTTTTATTATATTTCAACTTTTTCTTTTAAATCGTTTGTTTTTTTTTTTTTTTTTTTGAATTTTTATTAAATTAAGCCCATTCCAACATAAATTTGAAAAAAAAAAGTTTTTATTTTTTTTTCACTTTTACAAGATTACCTTTTACTGCTGCTGACTCGCAAAATAAATATTTTATTTCCGTTTTATGTTGTTGTTGTTCCTTTTTTATTCGTTTCATTCGTTCCTTTCGATTAGTTCGTTTATTCAATAAAAATAATGACAACTTCCTTCCGTTCCTTTCCATTCGATTATTGCTTATCTGTTATTATTATGTATATAATATATAAAAATGTATATGTATTCAAGTATATATAGAAAAATATATTTTTAGATCGATTTATAATTGCAATTACACTAGTTGTCATAATAATGAAAATATCTGTCATAAAAATGAAACAACGTTTGACATTAGAAAAAATACTGTTTACCTTGATTAGTTGATAATATTGTTTAATAAGTTTTAGGTGTTTCGTGCAAAAGGGCTCAGAAAGTTCTATAAAATTAAAAAAAGTAAGGATCAGAATTAATAGAAATATAGGTAGAGATCAAAAGTACTTGAGACCATATCTTATTCATTGTTAAGAAGCACTAAAAAGAGCTATACATTTCTCAAGTGGAAATTGTAGAGTCAAAAATCTTTTGCATTTAGTATTTAGTATTATTGATAGTTTGATACTGCCATCAGACAAAAAATCCTGATTCAAAATCTCCCCGGGGGTTTATGACTCAAAAAATAAGCCAAAGATTACACCTCCGATGAATGAGCCTAAGGTTTCCAGGAGATTTATGACTTCATAAAATCATATAATTAAAATTTTGTATATATAATTTTTTTTGGGGATATTTTGTTGCATTCATGGAAGTTCCAATCTTCCCGAGACGTTTTCATTATTTTTTTACTGAAATGTCGTTTGGGAACTTGCGAACTTTTGACTCCATAACTTTTATAATCTGTATTTAATTGTATTAAGAATTTGCAAATTTCTTAAAATTGAAATTTAAATGTCTTTAAAAATGCTAAAGCTAATTAATCAAGCTAAAACTTAAAAATCGCAAATATACAGATTGTCTAGTTCTAATTATCAAGATTTTTTTGAATCCCTCCAAAACCTTGTTTAAACCGATTGCTGGAATCGTGTTAATGTTTTTAATTCAAAATTAATGCTCTACACTGTATACATAATATTAACCATGTTACAGTACAAAATTTTTTTTTTGTAAGTAGGTGTATAAGAAACAGTCTAGTAGTGAGTGTCTGCTTAAAGGCATAAACGGATGTACTTTATTCTTGAATATCCCTTTTCTTCTTGGATTTGCTTCTTTTAACACCACAAGAATACAACAAAAAAAAAAAAATCAAAATCAAAATGATATATTATATTCTTAAAGTTTTGCCAAAAAATATCTTATATATAATAATATTTATCCTTCATTTTTACAAGTATTATTTTTTATATTTTTTTATATTATATTAAAATACATGTGTATAAATGTATATATATATATATATAAGTAAAATTGTGTAAGATTGTAAATGATAAATGTATATGAAAGAATATAGCAAAATCGATCAATTCAAAATATTTTCCTGTTTGATGATTCAGAAAATGAAAGATTTAATTTGTCACTCTCTTGTATTATCCGCTAAGATAAGCTCTGATTAGGAATTGTAACGCTAAAGGTTTTTTAATCTTTCATTAAAATAAAAATAACAAAAAAAAAAAAAAAGAAAGGAATAATAAAACGAAGAGTGAAACAAAAAAAGAAAAACTTATAAAATTAAATAATAATTCATCTTTCAAGTTTTTAAGAATAATTTAAAGTTTTTCTTTCACTTATTTAATTAAAATTTTCTTATATAGAATTGATTTATTGGACCTTATTAATTGGATCTATGACTGTTTTGAATGTCGTAATTTCAATGTCGTAGTTCTAAGATACCTATAATGAAAAAATGGTTTATTTATATAATATGTGAATTTATCTGACCAATGTTGTAGTGGTAAAGACGCCGCCTTTCATGTGGAAGGTCTCGGGCTCAAACCCCGGTCAAATCATATCTAAATCTATATCGTAAAATTGTATAATTATATCGTAATAGTTTATATCGTAATATAAAATAAGATTTAATAAAAATATATAAATAATTCTTGTGTAAGATTATAGATGGCGCACAAAGTTAACATTTGAGCATGCATATTTCATAACCTTATACAATAGCTACAGCCGACTAATCAACGGCTTAGTGAATATTATGATTAAAGAAACTGAAGCCTAGTTTAAAATAAAAACTTGGTGAATTCCCTATACTCCTTAAAGGAGTGGAAAAGGAATAAAAAATATATGTGAATTTATATATCTTTGGGATTTTGGACCTTTGGACCTAGTCAAAGGAGCTTTAATTTTTTAATTTTTATATATGCTCATAATGTAAGTTGCTTGAATTAAATTATCTTTAAAAACGATTTGTTCATTTTGTTATGCAAAATAATATACCTAGAGCTTTATGTCAAAAGAATACTCTAATATATAAAGGATATCAAAAGGATAACGATATAAGATTTATTTAACAGTTTCATAAATCAAAACTCGTAATTTCAAGCTATTATTCATTTAACTATGAAGAATCATACTACGGCAGGTCTAAGTGTAAAAACTAAATTTTGTTTTTCTGAATCAATATTAATCCTAAGTGGAAAAAATTCTGTTTAATGAATTTAATCGCATTTACAAAAAAACAAAACCTAATCTGGTTTTGAATTAAACCATTCAACCTAAAGTATAGTATAATTCGTAACCCCCCGCTCCAACATGTTGATTGCTTAAACTTTCCTTGCTAAATTTTAATTTTGACAAAAAAGGCGCATGTGAATTAGCAACACTTTTTCGGCTCTAATTAAATATATTGTTGTTTGATTATTCTGATATTAATTTTAATATGCATTCTAATCTCGAGCTCTTATAACTTTGGCAGTATTCGAACTGTCTTATTTTCAAAAATACTAGATGTTTTAAAAATTTCAACGACATTTAACACTAAAATTTTTAGATTTTAATTTATTAAATAATTTTGTTTTATTAAGTATTTCATTATGCAATTTTCATTCATCATAATACTTCTCTCCATGGTTAAAATTCTTTAAACACCTTTCCATAATTTTTTTATTTAATTTTTCACATAGAAGTTTAAAATAAAAGCAAAAAAAATGGAGCGATTGTAAACATTTTTACCTGTCACAAATTCTATAAATAACTATAAACTTATAAATTAGTTAACAAATATAAATTATAATACCAAATAGTTGATTACAGGATTTCGAACTTTATAATATAGAAACAAGATAAAAGTTTTAATTAAAAAAATTCTTTTTGAGATAATGGTTATGTAGCCCTCTTACGACAAATAATATAGGTATTTATTTGTATATATGGCAACACTAAATTGTAATAAGATCGGAATATTATGAAATGTAAAGTTCTTGTGAAACATTATTGGTTTATTATTTTTTTTGAATCGGTAGTAATACAGTTCTGTTATATAACGTTTCTTAAGTATATAATGACATATTGATATCTTACGCAATGTTTTGACAGTTCTGTCGTCTATTTTAGTCATTCTTATACATCATTGCAAAGAAACGTATTTTGTCATTTAGAATTTGACATGACATTTATTATGACACTTAAAAATTTTATACACAACAGACCCATATTACCTATATTCCTCCCGAGTTTTAAGGCCGATTAAAGTACGATAAATCTATAGTGAAAAACAACATTTAAAATGAAATTTAAAACCAGCATTTATTTTGTTGTCCAAATGGATATTAAAAATAAAATAAACAATTTCAATAAATTTTAAAAACAAAAGATTAAAATAATAGTTTTACTTTTGTTTTTAGAATTTTAATATTTTTTATCCAATTTTTTATAAAACAAGTAATGATAAAAAACCAAGGGTTTTTAAAAAAGCACATTTTCAAAATAATATAGTGTTTCATACTAAGTATTTTATCGGAATATAATGTTCAAGCTTCAATATTAACGTTTAAGGAAATATATACGTTGGTGACTAAGTTACTGCTTACTTCTAAAAAAAGTAAATATTTTATTTGAAAGTTCTAATAGCCCTTCAATGGAGAAGGTTGCCAAATTTCTCGAGGACTTAACTTCATCTAACCCCCCCCTCCCTCTCCATTTTTGTAGTTTCTAGGAATTAAACCAAAAATTGGAATTTTACTTAGAATTTTATTATCTAAGAAAAAATGGGTAAAACTGAGAGGCACTTTCTTCAATTTAAGGAACCGCTTTCAAATTTAAGAAAAACCTTTGACATATGTTAAAATATAATGTTGGACCTTCAAATTTTGTATATTAATAAAAAAAAAATTGGACAGGTATTCAAGTTACAGGTGCTTAAAAATAGCAAAATTTCAATTTTCGAGCCCTTATAGCTTCTAAACAGGGGGCTTGACAAAAAAATTTTGTTAACCCACTCCTACTAATTTCTGATTATCTAACTTCTTCCAAAATTTCAAGACTCTAGCTTGAGCCGTTCAGAAGATATGTGTGGTCAAAAATTTTGCAAAAATGGAGTTTTGTGTAATGTTAAATTTTAGTACCGTCTGGTAACCCTAAACATTTGCCTGTAAAAAAATTTATAAAGTTTATGAAACCAGCTATTGTTTGCCGTTTTCAGATTGAAAATATATTTAACAGAACTCTTGTTATAACCATTTAAATATAGGGCTTTTTCCAACTTTGGGGGGCTGTAGCCCCGTAACAGGTGGGGCTACAGAAAAAAATTCTTCTACGAAATAATTTTTTTTGCAAAAACTACCCATGGTTGAAATTTCTTTACTCTATTTCAAACGGTGTAAAAGTTTTTGTAAACATACGGACGGACAGATGGACGGACGGACGGACGGACAGACGGACGGACAGAGTGAAGCTATATAGGCACATTTTTACAAAATTTTTTGAAAATGTGCTAAAAATGCTTTAGTTTGAATATAGATCTATATATGGAGTATTATATATAGATTGTATGTGTGTGTGTATGTATTTACCACCTTAAGCTAAAAAAAGTAAGTATTTATATATATTATTATACTCATATTATATTATGTCCTTTCAATTTTCATTGGCCATTTTATAACCTCTAGTATAATGGTAATTTTGTATATACATATATACATATATATATTTATATATATATTTATATATACACATATACAAAATCATAGTTTATATTTTTGTTATCCAAATATTATCCCTAGGAATTTCAATTCTGTAATTCAATTTTATTGATAAAAATATTAACAAAAAAAAAATTATTATAATAGTTTCCTTTTCATATTTTTGTTATTGTGTTGCCTATCTCTTCTTTCATTTACTATAAAATAACTGTATATTTTCGTTTTTAGGTCCCTTTCGAAATGATCATAATAATGGTAAAGTTTCATGGTTTTAGTTAATTTCAAATGGATATTTATATATGGTAGAAATCTATTCTTGTCATCCATGTTATTATTGTTACAACATAAAAATATAAAAAGGACATATAAGGAAGAAATAATTTAGATTCCTTACTTTATCTTCTAACATTTGGAATTAAAATAATAACGAAAAAAAAAGAAGAACACTAAAAATAATAAGAAAAGACTAAAACTATAATCAAAACAAAGTTGCAATAAAGATGTTAAGACGATCAAGGAGTAACAATTTATTGGTTTGCGTTAAAAGTCAAACAAAAAAAAATTGACACTGAAAAAAAATTAATTGTTAAATAAATGAGATTTTTGGATACAAGATCATTCGGGAAACATTATTGTAGCAACTAAGCAAATTCTGAAATATTTTTTATAAAATTTTTTCAATATAAAGTAGTCATTGGTGATATAAGTACTTGTGTGAAACTTAACACCATTGTAGATAAAACAGTTTTCAAATTTTTTTTCGGAAATTGTTCTGAAAAATGTTTGAGAATAAATAAAAGATAAATTGCTGCTGCTGATTAGCGTGTTATGTTATGTTAAGTGTTATTTATACATGTAACACACTTCTAATTACAAATACTTACATACATAGGAGAAAGAAAAAATGAAACTGATTAAATGTAAATTATGAACAGAAAGAAAAAAAAAAATCAAAACGTATAAGAAATCTGTTAGAAGATAGATACAGAAAATTATAATAAAAACGTATAAAGCTATTTTTTTACATTTCTGTATGTAAACTTCTATTTTATTATCACTTACAGAACTAAAACAAACTGTTATAATGTTAATTTAATGTTCTTTAAGTAAAGAATTTCCTTTTATTAATTCTGTAGCGCATATAGTAGGAGAAAAAAGAATATGAATAAAAAGAGAAATTAAAATTATATATGTCTGTTATTATACCTTTTTTACTAGTATTATATAATTGTTAAGAAAAAAGTATACAAATTACAGGAGTTTAAGAATAAAAAATTTCCAGTTTTTAACCTTTTACTTCCTAAATGGGGTTTCACGATATTTTACATTAATCTTATGTGTGTCATTAATATCTTATATTAATCTTTATGGATATAATGGATATATGGATATATAATTTTTTGCATATCTTTGATGCTGTGAAGGTAAACAATTGTGTCAAATGATTTATTCTAAAAAATTTTTAAATTTTAATGAGTGTTGATACGACCATATTCAATTATCATAGATATGTGTTGAATTCAATTAATCAATTAATTGAAAGTTCGCTATTCTAAATAATGATCTAAAGAAAAATTTTTCTGAGTGTATATCAGTTATTTGAATATTTTCTTTAGTTTTTTGATTTTTATTTGGAATCATTGTAATGATTTTGATAGAATTTTATTATTATCCTTTGGAGAAACAAACATAACACTTATTGGGTGGTAAACTCAAAGTATGTAATTTTTATTTTTTTGTTTTTTTTTTTATTTTTATTCTTATCATATGTGTATGTACGTCTCTAAGTAACATATAATATAAAATGACAATTCACGAAAAAATAATTTTCTGATAGACGATTAAGATATTTTCTTTTTGTTTTTATTTGATTTTTTTATTGTTTTTGTTTTTTTATTTTTCTTAGAAAATTGCCTAAATCGATTTTATGCCAATGAAAAATGAAAATTTTAAGATAAAAATGTTAGTCAAGGAAAAAACAAAAAGACCTTCAAAATCAATATCAAAATTTTCATTTTCCAATGGTTTGTTGACTTTTCAGATTTTTCAATTGAGCTCTTTCAACTATAGAAATTGTCTTTAAGATATATAATTGATGATTTTTAATAAGATTTGTTTGAGTATAAGATTGATAACGATTTATAATAATGATTAGAATGAAAAAATGTTGATAGGATCGATTATATTGATGATTTGAGAGATTTCTGTTTTGCAGTTTGATAATTGCTATGCTAACACAAAATTTTTATAAAAAAAAATTTAAAAGAAAAAAAAAAATGTTATTTTTAAAATATATATTTTCGATATTATTTTTCTTTGAAAAACACTAGAATGGAAATTCATTTTGTAGTGATTGAGACATTATTGATATAATAAGTAACAATAATTAAAAAGTTAAGTTATTTATTTTTAGTCTTAATTCGTTTTTATAATGAATCTCGAATTGATTGAGCTTGACTATTCAATGCCTTTTAATTTAGAATTCTATACAGTTTCTCAAGCGAGAATAAAGTAGCCCTTGGCAACCCACGGCTGCTCTTGCAAGGCTTCAAAAAAGTGAAATAGCGTTGGCTAGAGAAAAAGTTAATCCATGAATTGAAGTTTTTTTTTTCAATTTTTAAAGTAGTTAAAATAGCCTTGTTTTATTTCAAAATCAAACTGTGTAAAAGGTTTGTAAACAACCGAAAAGACAGATGGACAGATGCATCGGACGATATTGTATTTAAATATTTTTTTAAAATTTTTTTATTATATATTACCAAATTTCTATTTACAACCTTGTAGCCCTATTTATATGTACTCTGGTGCCCGAAATCTCTATGGCATTTAATACTTTCTTTGTTTTTAAATCAACTGCCTTGTGTTATTAGAAATGTAAGAACAGCTGAACAATTTACTAATTCTGAGTAATTGAAAACGAATTATTTTCATATTAAAGTTTTTTAAAGGAGCCTGCCCTGTTATTCTCAAGTTTATTTTTAAATGTTTAAACCTAATTTTATTAGTTTGAAAAATACCTAAATAGGTTCTAAAATAGGTTTAAAATATATATTGCATCTACCCGAAGCCGGGTCGCAATTTTAGCCAAAAATAAAAGTGAACATACAGTTGAATCTACAAATAGATTGATGAGAAACGATCACGAAATAAGATGAAAATAGTAGGAAAATTTCAGATCATCAACATCAGCAATATGTCGGCGGTATTTCGTTTTAACTCCTAATATCTCTTAACATTTGTTTATTTGTAGTACCAGACAATAGTAAATATTGTATCATGATACTTTGCCTAATTGGCATCTGGATTTTTTTATTGAACTATTACAATATACACTATATTTATTTATTAGATATAGTCTGACCAGGGTTTGAACCCGAGACTTTTCGATTGAATAGTCGCCACTTTAACTACTGAATCTTCTAATATTAATAATAATATCTCCTAAAAATTGGATTATGGCGAGAATTTTGAATTTTTGGAAGTTATTGCAAAATAAAACTGAAAAATCCTAAATTAGTTTTCTAAAAATTAAAATTTTTCATTTGAATATGGATTTTAAAAAATTTGGTTTTTCGAAAATTGACTTGAAAGTTTTTTGAAAAATTAAAAATGTAAATTTTGAATACAAAAATAGATTTTATATGAAATATTGGGGTTTTCTATGAAAATAAGAATTTTCGGTTAGGTAATCTCAAAATAAGCTTAAACCATGGAATAAGTAACCTTCTAAAAGTATTAAAATTAAGTTGAATAATGTATTTTAAAATTTAAAATGTGAATTTTTTTATAATAAATGGATTTCAAGAATTAACTTTGAAGACCTAAAAATTGAATTTCAAATTTATCATACAGGATTTTTTGTTTATGTATTTGAATTTATATTTGAAGGCTAAAATTAGGTAAATAAGGAGCTAAGGCTAAAATTCTGATAAATGTATCTGATTGTGTTAAAATTGAAATAAATTTTAAAAACTTGTGTTTTCGAAATTGATCTCGAAATTAGATCTTAAAATCCTGAAATATGTTTTTAAAGGTTTTAAAATGGCATTTAATTGAAAAATAAATTCCCTGTAGACTAAATTTGTGGTACATCAAAATTTTCAAGGAATATTTAGTAATTTTATGAAAATATTTTTCTTAGTTTTCATAAAATCGAATAATTAAAAGTTTTCTCGATTTACTTAAAGGAAACTTGATAGATATTCTTGATATCAATTACTAAGGGTTTAGGATCTAATAGAATACGATTTGTTTGTTTTAATCAGTTTATTGAAAAAAAGCTATGCTTGTATGCTATGCTCTTTAAATTAAATTGATAAAAATTTATTTACATATAATGTACCTACCATTGTTGATTTTGCATTTTTGCTTTGGGAAATGAAAGAAAATTAAATTGATTTCAATTATTTTCTTTTTGAAAACTTAAAGTGTAGGCCTATAGAATTTTTATATCTTTACATAGTTTTTATTTTGTCTTCTGCTTTTATTTGGATTTGCATTACTCCCATTGCAAAATTTGATAATGCTAAAGTAATAATTGAAAATTAAGATAGAAGTAAATGTGAATATGGATATAGATGAATCTTAAAATTATATAGAATTCAAAAGTTACTTAATATTGTATTATTTTTCAAATGTTTTTTTCACTCTTTTAATTATGATGAATTAAGCAGTTTCTAAAAGCCTTCAGAAACCTATTAAACATATCTTTGTATCAATAAAGATTATTAGGAACTTGAAATTTTTTACAGAGGTGTCGTATTTTTCCCCCTTTTATCTTCCTGAAAATCAGAAAAAAAAAATCTTAGGAAAGAGTTGCATCGACTTATTGTTTTTCTTCTCCCTGAAGAAGGAAAAAACTTTCAAAAGACTTCTGAAAAACTAAATCCTCTGGTAGTGTAAAATTCCTACTCACTAAAGAAACTCATCCCTTGGACAAAATAATGGGATAATCTACTAAAGTGTTAACCCAGTATGATGTCCATCAAGCGTCGAATGGAAAACCCAGAAGGAATTAAGTAACTTCTCTCTTAAATTATTCTAAATCATTAGTATTGGGAAACACAAAAGGAGGTAAAGTGTTTCACAATTTTTAGGTACGATTTTAAAAAAGTGTTCCTATATTTCAAAGTTCAATTGAGTTTCTAAATATGTACTACGTGTATGGGATTGGAAATTTGGCATAATTTTTTTAATTTCTTTAGTAGTATTACCTAGTAGATATTTATAAATCAAACAAGCAGCAAATTTCGACGGTAACTTAAGAACTTTAAGTCGTTTGTGACGTCATTATCATTAATGATACGAACAGTGGTTTTTTATATCTTATCATATATTGAAAAGCCAGCTGCGCTTGTGTCAGTAAAATATATACGAGAATTATATTCAAGCCTTGGCCAAATATAGGCTTTTTTATATTTAAAGCAGACTCCCATTCTACTGCAGCTTAAGAATCACAGACATTTTGTGGCATCTTTCGCGAACAAAAATATATAGTCTTTCCACGAAAATTTTCCATTTTTATTTTCATTTTAAGTTTTTAATCTTAAAAAAGCACCCCATTATTATATTTTGATTTATACCCGTGCATACATATATGACATCGGGTATATTAGATTTGCTCCTCTGTTTGTAACGCATCGATCTAGACGAGCTAGATATAGTGTCAAGGGTACGTATCGGCTCAGAATCGAAAAATGAGTCGATCTAGCTATGTGTGTCTGTCCGTCCGTCTGTGTGTCAGTTTTTGTTTTTTGTTTTTTATGTAGATAACGATTTCGAGTTAGAATTTCGTATGATTTAAATGATGTGTAGTTTATTTAAGATAAGCAAAAAAGAAGACAAAGATTTTTAAATGGCTTATTGATATTGATAGATTGATAGATTATGAATATGATGATTATTATATGAATATGATCATATGAAGTTGATTTTGCTTAAGTTTAATATATTGGTGAATTAAAAATTAATTATAAGAGGTAGAATTGAAAAATTAGAGCAAGAGTTTTGAAAATCACACAAAACATTTTTTGGACATTTTTGAGGCTCCCTATTCTTTTTGTTTAAGACCAGATCAAGGTTTTGGGGAGCTGCCACACAACTTCTTTGCACCAATATGAATTTCTTAGAAACTGATTATACTACGAGGATGAAAATTACACACTGTTAGTTATATAATGGATCGAGCACTCATATGAAGTTTCAAAATGTTACGGCCCCATTTTCGGGGGGCTGCTATACAACTTCTTTGCACCAATATGAATTTATTGGAAACTGATTATACTACGAGGATAAAAATTACACACTGTTAGTTATATAATGAATCGAGCACTTATATGAAGTTTCAAAATGTTACGGACCCGTTTTCGGGCAGCTGCCATACAAAGTAATCAATTCGATAACTGTGAATCTAATGAAGCTACGAGGTTAAAATCAAAACTGGGCAGATAAAGTAATAGGACAAGTTAGTTGGCAAAGTTGGACATCACTCGGACCAACTTTTAGGGTGGGCTATTTTGTTTTTTTTTATAATAAGTTATGATAATAAGTTAAGTTGGATAATAAGTTAATCAAAAATTATGGGATACCTAATAAGTTAAATTTTTTTTAAACTATTTTACTTTCTTATATTTTTTTTTGTAATACTTATAATAACATAGGGGAAATAAATAACGGTTAGTGAGTATGCACGGGTATTTAAAAGTTGACAAGGGCAACTATAATCTTCCTCGTTTTTACACCAATTTGTTAACATAATTTATGATACATTAATAATAATTAATCTTTTTATTAATTACTTAAATTCTTTTATACTCCAACTATCATAACTCTTTAATAATCTACAAGAAAAAAAAAAAAATAAAACAAAAACTTAAACTCTACAATAAAAGTCAATTTATTAAAAGGAAATTTAAATTATATCACCTCTAATATTTTCACTTTATTTGAAGTCACTTGAGTGACCATTTATAACTTTTCCTTTAACTCATTAACTTTTCATACTCATATATATAATTATAACCATATTCCATAGTTTATATATATATAATATTATTCTATAAAAATTCATACATTTATTTATGTATATATGTATGTAATTAATTTTCTTGTTTTTTTTCAATCCATTTTGTTTTAAGTAAATAATAAGAGTAAAAAAAAATTCATTTGAATAGAAAAGTAGAAAAGGATAAAAGATAAGAAAAAAGAGAAAACAAGAGAATATAAGAAAGAAAAAAAAAATTAAGTGAAAAAAAAAATAAGGATTCATTTTGCAGGATAATTAATTAAATTTATTTACTAATAAAACTTTCCATTTTATAAGATTTGTTTTCTGTTTGTACATAATTTTTATTGTTGTTGTTGTTTTTTTATTGTTGTTTTTTTTTTTTTTTTGTAAATTATTACAAAGTTTAATGGTATCAAGAACGATTAATTTCACTTGAAGACTTTTACTATATAGTTCTTTTTCCAAGAAAGATTGAATTCTGACTGAGCCCTTTCCTTGTCGTTTTGTTTTTCTTATATTTTGTATTTTTTTTTTTTTTTTTTTATAGTATAAACTATTAACTATGTATTATTATGTATTGTATATATAATTACATAAAATGAACAATCTAAGTATAATGGTTAACTTAGAATGATTTTAATATATAATAGAGAATATGAAAAAAATATATACTACAAGTAAATTATAATAATAATAAAAATAATAATAATAATAATAATAAAGATAAATTAATAAAAATAATTTTTTAACGTTGACATGATAACGGTATTTAAAGTCTTATGTAATTCAAGATCATGTAGTAACAAAAGGCAAAGTGGGCCTTTAAAGATCTGTTGGATCTCACCTATTTAACTGATTAATTGAGAAAATATAAGCGGATTTGGGTTGTGGAGACCCACTAAATATTCTTCATAGTGAATTGAATAATTTTTTTTATTCCTTTCCAATCCTTCAAGGAGTATAGGGCATTCACCAAATCTATTTAGACTGGGCTTCAGTTTCTTTAATCGTTATATTCAGTAAGCCGTTGATTACTTGGCTGTAGCTATTGTATAAGATTATGAATACACAAATGTTAATTTTTTGGGCCATCTAATATTGTACACAAGAGTTATTTATATATTTATATTAAATCTTATCTTATATTACGATATTAACTATTACAGTATAATTATACAATTTTACGATATTTTTTTATTAGATATGATTTGACCGGGGTTTGAACCCGAGACTTTTCACATGAAAGGCTGCGTATTTATCACTACGCCATTGGTCAGTTGAATTGAACAAATTGTAATAATTATATTTTTAGAATATTTATTTATTTATTTAAACTGTGTAATTCCATGTCATTTTAGTCAATCTCTTGCTATAGAACCTTTTTTGAGTTTCAACATAGTAAAATTTCTAGTTATGGCACTTTCGTCTGTCGCTAATGTGCGTCCGATACCCTTCCATCTTCTTCTCGTTATTTGCTTTAAAAGAAATTCTTTGTTCTGTAAGTTCCATAGATTGCTGATCTCTGCTGATTTTATTCGGCCAGGAAAATCTGCTAAAATTATCACGTGTTTATTTAGAAAGACTTCCAGTTTATTCTTGATGGAATTTGTTAGGAGCCATGACTCGCACTGTCTTATATTAGTGTGAATTTAACATAGGACTTAAATATTCTAAAATTTGTTCTTCTTACAATCAAAGATACTTTGTTCTATTAATGTACCTTTTATGAGCCTTCTTGTATCTTTTTTGAAAACATGAAAATTGATAAATCAATTTTAGTACATTTTCAGTGATGTGATGTAATGGTTCTGGCAGATAAAAAAAAAATATTCTCTAAAAGCAAAAATTTGGACGTTTTTACACTTTTTATCCGAAAACTTCGAATTAAAGGAGTTCGAACTATCTGTCAAAATTTGTACTTATGAAAATCATGTGATAATTTTTCAACATTTTCAAAATGCTGTATAGAGTGATAGCTAACCTCAGATACCAATTCAATATATTCGAAAACGACTTCAATAACAATACTTCTATACCTTTCCTCAAAAATTTTTAATTTTGATACTATTCTAATAAAAAATTTCAATCAACGAATTAATAAATTATTTTGTTTTAATATTACAGTTTCATGATGTTTCAACGATTTTGACAGTTAAACAGTAAAATATTTTTGAAAAATATTTATATCAACATTTCAATTTTATTTGTTTATAAAAAAAAAGACAAATAGAACTATTCAATCATTCATCATTTTAAATGATAACATTTTCTTGACATTAAAGAAGGAAATATATATTATTATAACAGACATATATATATACAAACATATATATGTATTATACATAAAATTTATTTGATTGTATTATATTAGATAATATGTATATATAGTTATTAGACAGTTTCATAATAAGAGGAAACAATAATTATGTTGCGGAAAAATATGTTTCCAACTACAAAATATTTTTGAATGACAATGATGATGAAACAATGATAACAATTTATGAAAGAATAAACCAAAAAATATTTAAGGACTTTTTTTTTGTTGTTGTTTTTATTATAAACTATAACTGCTAATATATATTTAGAAAAATGTATATATATATAGATTCCTTATATTTAGGTTCTAATATAGAATATAGAAGTAGAGTTATAAAAATCTAAAATAAAGCAAAGTTGTGAATTCTACAGTTATATCTACGTATTTAATATAGTGTTAAAATTTATACAGTAATTTTTGTTGTTGTTTCAGAGCTTTTAAAAATAAAATATTTTATTTTCTTATATAAATATTTAATAAATTTAAAGAGATATGCTTTAGAATATACTATAATATATATATGAAAAAATTTTTTGATTGGATTTAAAATAAACCATTTGAAAGAAACACTTCTGTTTGAATATAATTTATAAAGAATTAACTTTTGTAAGTTGAAAATATTTATATTGTATATATACATACATATATATACTTTTATAATTAATTTAGTATGATATTTTATAAACCAATTTATATAAAAAATTATTTTATTAATTATATATATAGTTTTTTTAATTTGCTTTTTATTTCTAGATAATGTTAATTATTTATATAAACTTTAAAAAATATCTTTAGTATATTAGTTAAATTGGTATAAATATGTACGAGTTTTATTATAAAGAATATAGTTAATTTGATTAATTAAGTGAAGGTTCAAAATGTTGTAACAAATCTTTGATTTTAAATTCATTTATTTGGTTGATCGATATTTTTTGACAATTTAAAATTTAATTACTTTAATAGTTATTTAATACTTAATAACTTTTTTTATGTTATTAAAATTTTTCACTCAATTGTCTTTATTAAAGGCACTCTTAAAAAAAGTAAAATAAAACAAAAATATATTTTTCAATATATACATTAATTAAAGTCATAATAGCCTTCTAAAATGTAGAAATTAAAAAATTGATGGTAGATCTTGTGAATTTATTACTGAGAAATAGTTCTTTTAATGCTTGTAAACTTTTAAGCTTAAAATATTGAAAATTTTCATTAATTAAAAATTAATGGTAGATCTTTTGCATTTGTAAGTGTTTTAATATAAAAGTAAATTGCTGGACTAAAGTAATGGGAACAAGAACTATTTCTAATTTCAAAAATTTACTAATTTACGAAGACTAATAGACTAATAGACGAAGAAACAAATTAGTAAGAAGGCATTTTAAAACTGGAATTTCTATTTTGTTTTTACTTTAAATATTCTAAACTATTCTAAAATATTAAGTCTGAAAACTTACAATTTTTACATAAAACTGATCGTGTATATAATTATTTAGTCTATGGTTTTCCATTATCAAAGGCAAGTATTTTAGTTCTTAAAGTTACAAATTTTTAAAAAAACTATCCAAATTTTATTTGTAAATTATGTAAACGTATGGCTATTGGTCAAAAAAGTATACTAAATTTGTCATTGTGTTTGTGACGCAGAGAAGGAGCTGGGTAGATATGGACTCAAATATGTGTCCGTCCGTTTTCCGTTTGTAGCTAGGATTTTAAAATTTTCACAAATTCGTTTTTATGCAATAGTTGTCATCGATATTGAAATCCAGCCATTTTGTTCCACGGGTCGAGTAGCTGTCATACAACTTCGTTTTTATATGAAAATAACGATATACATGATAAGCTAGATATTTGAAATTTTGCCAAAAGTAGTTGAATTTTATGACCAAAGTTTGTGCAAAATTTAGTTGGAGTAGTGCAGTGGATTCGAGTAGTTGCCATACAACTCGTCTTTTATTTTATTAGCATTATTTTATACCTAATTAAACTAAATGTCTGAAATTTTTTCAATAGTAGTTAAGTTTAATAGCCAACGTCTGAATAAAGAGCTGCTTTTCAATTTAAATTTTTATTTTCATAACTAATGCCATAACGAAAGCCTAATAAGTGGTGTATTTAAAATTTTGCCAAATCTATATTACGGTTATACGGATATCCCAGAGTTGACATGATTTACTCTATTACACTCTTACGCGTCCTTATTTTAATATTAGGTAAATAAAACTTTTATTCTAATTTCAGATATTACTCTGTGCAGAGATTTCAAAATGTTCTTCCAATTAAACCTCCAATTTGTTCTTAAAAATTTGTAATTTTGAATGATTTTCACAGAATTCGTTAATTTGGTAGAAATTATTAAAATAGAATTGTTTATTGGGAATTTTGTATAAATTAAACAAAAGACAATTTAAACATACTAGGGGTAAAACTTATTTCCAACTTTTTATAATAAACTTGTTTTAACAGTTACCTAAAACCAAATTATCACGAATCACATCAAAAGAAAATGTTTCTAAATAAAAAAATTAATTTTGTCTTGATGTATGAAACAATTTTTGTATATGATATATTCAAAACATTTATTACCTGAAGATTAAACTGAAGATATTGTCTAAAATTATTCCGGATACTAACAGCAGAAAATACAAAATGATTAACGATGAAAAATATATCAAAATAATAAATATAATCTTATAAATTTTATTCACAAAATTTTCTATTATTTGTCTGTGATGTTAAATTGATTACCTAATGTACAAGTATAATACAACAAATTTTCATATTTTTGCTTCTTGTGGTATAAAAATATATATGTGTAGTTGTACTAAGCACAATATGTATTTTAACGTATATAAATAAAAAAATGTATAAAAAATGTAATATTAAATAATCAACCAAATTAGGCATCATTACATAGGCGGTTTATAGATATATTTAAAAAAAATTATTTATTTTTATATAATTTAAATATTTTAATTTTGTATATAAGTAGTCTAATGATAATTAGTAATCAAGTAATAGCTTGATAGGTGCCAACTCTCAACTTTTTATTAGGATGTGAGACTGCTTCTATCACAGGCACGTATTGGAACTGCAGGGAATGTATTGGCTATTATATTCATATTCATAATTGTATTATATCCTTATAATTAGAATTAATCTCAATAAATTCCACATAAAATTACAAAAGGAAACGCTTAAGACTTCAATAGATCTAATTCTATTGCAATAATTTTGTGTTTGAATTATTTATTTATCTGTGAGTTATATTATTCAATTAAATTGTTTAAATTATTTTGTTAAATTATTGGTTTATTATAAATGCAGAATTTATAATTTTATAAAATAGACCAGATAAAATATATAAACATTTTAAAATCTAATACTGAAACTCTAACCCACGCGCTTAAATGAAAGTTTGCCATTTCAACCACTAAGTCACCCAGTTGTCAAAACGGTTGCTAAGAAACTATACACAAAATTTATGCAGGTACTTTATATTTTGACTTTTCATTCTGTTTTAATCCAAGTGTTTTATTTTAAGTTATACTTATAAGTATGCTGCAATTGTGATATTGGTAATTGGCTAACAAACAAGGTGCATTACTCAACATGTCCAGCTATTTTAAAATTTTTCCTTTTTCTTGTAAAGATTTAATAATATAAGCATTTTACGAACGTAAGTCACTGGTATACTTTAATTGCTTAATTGCTTCATTGTTTGTAATGCAAACACAGACCTTACGAAGTTTGGTAACCAAGGAATATTAATAGAAAAAAAGTCTAAAGTACGCCTTAATTATAGCATACATGCAAATGCAATAACAGTGCAAGATATATTTTAAGAAAGGCAGATATCTTAAGTGAAGGTTAATATTTCGTAATTAAATAATTTTGTTGAATTTTTAAAGATTAGTTTGAAGTATGTAGTTGAAATCAAATGTCAATTTAAAAATTTCGCGTCAGTGTATAGCGAACTGTCATTATAACTTTTTTTCAATATTTGAACAGACCTACTGTAATTTTGAATTATTGACTGCTTTATATAATTGATATGGTTATTAAAATAAATCATCGTATTAATGAAATATAATAACATTAAAATACTCACTTTAACAAAATTTTTTTTTTTAATTTGATTTTAAAAAATATAATAACAATACTTTTGTGTAAAAAAAATTTTGATTGTGTGATAAATTCGGAAACATAAGCTTCATTTATTCTATTAAATATTCATAAATATTTTGAATTAATACCAATTTGTTATAACACCCTTTATCCTTTTTTTCATATTCTGGTACTCTGTAGCCATTTTACAAAATTTGTTATTTTTTTTTTATTTCTTAACTGAAATAAAAATGGTACCCAAAACACCTTTAAATCATTTCCTAATGGTTGGGTAGACAGTATTAGTATTACATACATATATATAATTGTATAAACATGGACATAATATTTCTTTATAGTGAAATAAGGTAACAATTTTTTTTTTTTTCCATTGGATAAAAAAAATTTATTTTATTTTTATTTCGTTATTTATTATCAAATAAAACAAAAAAAAAATAAAAGGAAATCCCCGTTTTGATTTATAGAATTACAGCGATTTTTACTTTATATTGTATGTATGTGTGTTTTGTTAATTTTTCATTTGTTTATTGCCAAACGTTGCCTTTTGTTTTTTTTTTTTGGAGATTGTTATAATTTAAAATAAAGTTAAAATTGAATAATTTTTAAAGTAAAAATATTTATAAAATAAATTATTTTAAATTCAAATCATATTCATATATAATTTATTCAATAGAATATATTCATAATATATCATAAGGAGCGTTTCATAGGGCCTTACCTAAATGACGACGTACGGCGTATATTTTCTATCAAAATAATTTTAAATACATATAATTATATGGGAGCTCCCGAAATAAGCGACGTACCATACGCCGGGTTTTTATAATTTAAAAATTGACAAAGCGTATACAATTTTGTTATTGTTTTTTTTTATGTTGTTATGGTGACGTTTTGTTGATATTTAGTAAATAAAACGTTTTTAAATTTAAATCTTCTAAAACTTCAATATCATCGAAATCCATTTTACAAAATTGAAAGAAAAAAAAAATTAAAATTAATACCAAAATTAAAAACGCTATTTTTTATAATGAAATCAATATTCAAAATAGATTTTTTGACAAATTAAAAATGGTACGTGCGTATCGATTTCGGGATACGTCGACGTGTCGACGTACGGCGTATTGTACGTCATACGTCGTACGCTTTTGATTAGGTAAGGCCCATAATCTCGGTTTAGTGAATCTTTTTTTTTAAAATTTCGTTTTTTTCGGAAAATCTCTTTTAAAAAATCACCTTTTTTATTGAAAAATCTTACTTTTTTTAAAAAATCTAATGTTTAAAGATTTTAGAGTTAGATACAAAATCAGCATTGGGCGTTTTTCTTTTTTTCAACAGAGCAGAGTCACAGATGTCAAGCTCAAAAAAAATCGTTTTTTTTTGTGCTCGGATTATCCATTTTGGGTTTCTTTTTGAAATCGCAGAGTGCTCAGAGCCCAATCTCAGAGCTCGTAAAAATTTCTCAGATTTCACAGAGATGTCAAACAAGGAAACGTCCAATTAAGAATAAAATAACAAAAAAGCCATTAAAAATTTTATAAAATAAAATTTGACGCAATCAAACAATAATGACATTAGAAAATAATTTGGATAAAAATTGACAATCTGTCATCTGAGCGTTTCTTTTTTAACTCAGAGAGTCAGAGTTGGGATAAAATTTTAAAATGAGCATAATTTGCTCTATGCGCTCGACATCTGTGAGCACTCATCTGATAAGAAAAAGAACAACGCCCGTTATAAGCCTTTTAAAGTATTGTTCAAATTTTGTAAAACGAGATTTTTTAAAAACGAGATTTTCTAAAAATGAATTTTTCTAAAAACGGGATTTACTAAATCAAAATTTCAGACGCAACTCATACTCACATAATACTCTTTATATAACATTTATAATATCTCTGAGATACTCTTCTTGAGTACGACTTCATAAGCAATTATTAAGCTTTCTAATTGAGGTTTCTTTGAAATTTTAAATAATTCATTATTATATAATTAATAAGGGTATAATTGTACAGTTAAAGGAATATACAGTTATATTTAAGTATATTTGTTAGCTTTTATTTGATAATCTTGTAAAGACTAATAAATAAAAATTTATTTCCCATAGCTAATTCAAAATTCAACTAATCAATTATACCACTCTAGTTAATTGGCCCATCATCCAATCGATAGATTTTTGATTAACACTAAAGTCTAGATCTCGTATCCGGTTAGAGAATATACTCTGCGTTATATAATTGAACAAATTGAAATATGGAGCACAAGTGAATTAGCATCAATGTGAACTAACAAGTTAAGAGATTTTAATAGTATATTTTTAAATAATAAAATATAGAAAAGAATCTGATTTCATTCCAACTTATAATTTAATTTATTAAATGTTAGGTATTTATGAAAATCTATTTCTCACACTGACCTACAAATTCATGTGGTTTCTAAATCCATTTGATTTAAACAATTTTCCACTATCATTCTAATTATATAAACTTTAAAATATCTTACGGGAATTATTAAAATATAAAGTTTGTAAGTCATTTTGTTATGTTTAGTATATTGTTTCCGGTATTAGACAATAAATATACTGTTTTTCCAAATTTAACATTTTATTTTGTATTACCTGCACATTCTTGATACCTTTAAAATATTTTCGTTTACACAATAATATAATTTTAAATTTTACAGTATTTTTCTTTTACTTTTGAATACCTACATTTTAATAAATTTTTTTACCTATATATGGAATTAGAGGAGCCCAACAAGGAGAGAAACAATGACTAGCAAACTAAATCCAGAGCTGGTATTTCTCTTTTAATTTTAATTTAAGCTTTATGAGAATTAATGTAATTAAAACCTCGGATTTAAATAAAACTCTCTTTCACACAATTTTCGGCTTTTTTTGGAATAAAACTGCGCTGTATTTTAATCAGAAATAATATCCTAGAGTATTCTTATTCCTTTGTATAAAGTATCGAGCGAAGAAATAAAGCTGACAAACTGGTCCGTTTGCGACCCAGCTTCTTTAACGGTCTTTTTTTTATCTGTTTGAAAAGCTTTGTTTACATTACTGCCGGCTTCGACTTTTCCAGAAAGCTCCCTTATGTCTGTTTTTAATGAACAGATCTCGTCTTTTAGTTTGTCTATATTGTTTATAGACGAGTTGGAAGCTTTCGACCCAGCTTTCTAATATCCGTTTTAAGAGAAGATATTTCCTCTTCTAGTCTGTCCGTTTTATTTATATTCTCCATTTTATCGATAATAGATTTAATTACTGCCAGGTTATGTGCAACTTCGTACTTTGTGTCTGCAGCCGCCTCGTTAGTTGAAGTTGAAAGACCTGGTGGATTTGTATCGTCAAAACGTTGACACAAATCCAACAAGACATTGTTAGTGTTGTCTATTACCTTGATCGCTTTGTTTAACACTTGCATTTGATCATCTTTGAGCAAGCTTGTTATGTTTTTATTATTCATGTTAGCTAATAGATCATGAATATTTAGGCATTCATCACAAACGAAATTGTTGCAAAGTCTAGAAGAATGCCAATTTCTTTCTAGACCTACGAAAGTTCCATGTATTTTTTTCCTGAGAGGCCTTTACATTTCAGCAAATCCAATTTAGCGTCATGATTACCGCACGTGACATGAGCACATTTAATTGCGGAAGAATTATTATTAATTTTGTTTGACATTGTTTGGCAAAAAAGATTTAGATGTTAAAATTTCAAATAGTTTGCAAAATTATTGCTGTTACTGTTTGTATTTAATTTTTTTTATTTTATTTAAATAATTTTTTTTTTTTTATATTATTTTTTTTTTTATTTTATTGTTTTAAAGGTTAAAAAACAAAAGAAAATATATTAAATGCAAGAGTCAACAAAATTGTAATGTTGTAATATTAAAGTTTAAATGTTTTTATAATTAAATTGTAGTATTCACTAAAAAATTTAATAAAAATTAAAAAACAACAAAGCGAGTATGTCTTTACTGTACTAACGATAGATTAAGAATTAGGTTAGAAACGAGCTTATATTGGCTCCTTTTGAATCTTTACAAATACTTTAATGAGATATTTTTTATCTATATGCCATTGACAATCCACATTGAATAGAAACATCTTCCATATTTTAGCAGCACCTAGTCATTTCGACTGTTAACAAACTCAAATTAGTTTTAAAAAACAATTAAAAGACAATTAAAAATCTTTTAAATCAGCAAATTAAATAACATATGTCATACTAAGTGAAACAAATCACCAGAAGGAAATGATTGGCCATATACTGAGGAAAAATTAGGAATCCTATAGGGCGATCCAGATAAAGAGGTAGAATGAGAACAACGTAGAGAAGAGTGGTGCTAGATGAATTAAGGAGATAACAAATATCCGTGAATGAAGTAGAAATGAATGGAGACTTCAAATTGAAACCCTGTGCTTCCAAGTGAAGAAACAGAAGAAAAAAAAAACATATTAAGCTTTTTCATTCTATTTTGAAAATTATTATTTTTAATTGCTTGTTAAGTTATAGAACTTCGATAAATTATCATAAATCTATATTTATTTTTTAAGTTATTTCAACGCTATCTAAAACCTTTCCAATCTATTACATTTTTCCAACCCTTAGGATTTTAATTTTTAATAGTACTGTTAAATTACATTATTTTTTTTGTACAATTATTGTAACTAGACAAGATTTTACTAGATTGGTGTCTTACACCCAGGTAAGGTATATATATATAATGAAATATATATATAAATTAGTGTTAGAATTGTTGGCACTAGAAAAACTTATTATTGTGTTTTCTTAACCATGAAAATATCTTCCTTAAAAATTTCTAATATTTCATTGCACTTCACTAAATTTTTGTATTTGTAAAAGTTTATATTTTGTATACGATTCAGTTCATGACTGTTTTGTAGTCTTGTACAGCTTTTCTTTATTTTTTTTTAAAAATTCAAGAATCTTATTCAAGAAAATGTTCTTATTCAACAATAAGAGATATTGTACATACATATACCTATATATCTATTTCATGGATTCATGAGTTTTTCATTGGATTAAATTTGGAAAATTCAAAAACTTTCTAGTTGTAAAATAAAGTTTTCAATATGAAAAAGGTAATTTTTGAATTTTATTCTAAAAATTTTAATTCTAATAAGGTCTTGTAGCCTTGGCACTTTTAATTACTAGGTTTTCACAAATAGTTTTTTCAATTATTTCAATGGGTTTAAGAACTTATAATTTCAAATTTGTACTAAATAAGAAAATAGGACAATGGGTGATACAGAATATACATAATATTATAAGATAAAATGATTGAGAATTGTTCTACATTATCATTCTGAATTCAGATAAACCTTAAGGTGTCTTCAGTTTAACAGAGTTTATCTTTTAACTTTTAGAGAGAGTTTTGTTATATGTGTATTCCAATGTTTTCTAAAATAAAAGAAAACAAATTTAAAAAAAACTGAACGCCATCCAGAGTTCTTATAATAAAATGAAAATTTATGAAGTTTTTGTGATGTCAAGCAAATAAATTATTTTCCAGAATAAATGATGTTAGAATTTTGTCTTATTTTCAAAATTTTGTTATTTCTTTTGAAAATATTAACAAATATTTTTTTGAAATACCAAGGTAGTTGTGCTACTTCCTTACAAGTGTCATTTGTTAAGATATTAATATTATAATAATATTAAACATTTTCTTCAAAATCGTATAAGAATTCAAATTTGATAAGTTTATGAAATCTTGATAATTTGAGCCATGGACATGGAAGGAGTGTGATATGATTGATCTTTATTACATTTATTTTTAGTTTTATAAAGTGGAAATCGAGGAATTTTTCAAAGGAATCAAAATAATCATATTTTTAATTAATATTTTAAATTTCTATTTTTAAGTTTGAAACTAAATATTAAAAAATATTATTAAAAAATTATTAAAAAATAATAGGTTATTAAAAAATAAGTAATAGGTAGGTACATATTTAATTTAATTTTATGTATAGATTATTGAAAGTCTAAGAGAAACGTCTTAGGCCTGGTGTATTGCCTATTACTATCTCATATAAAATTGTTTGAGGGATTCATTAAGATCAATTCTAATAACACGAATATAATATGACCCCCTGTTCCAACATGTACATATGGTATAGATAGGCTTATTAGCCTAATTGTTGAACAGTTAGAGCTTACCAAAAAAAAAAAAAACATTTAATCCTCTTCAGATCCTATAAGGAGTATAGGGAAGAAAAAGTCTTTTAGATTTAAAACTTCAGTTTCATTATTCATTATTTTCACTTTAAGTCACGTTGACTTCTCGGCTTTAGCTTTTGTAAAAGAAAAATTGTATAAGATAAATTGTATAAAATTATTTTTGTATAATATTGTGCGCCATGCCATCTATTATCTTACACAAAAGTTTCATATATATTTATTTATTTATTTATTTATAAACAGTGTCCAGCTGTCATACTCATCCTTCCCTTTTCAGGTGTAGCAGGTATATTTATTTTATATCATGATATGAATTATAAATTATATTTTTTTATTAGATATGATCCAACCAGGACTCCGAACCTAGACCCTTTGATTGAAAGGTCGCAATTCTAACCACCACGCCACCGGTCGGTAATAGGTTGAAGACATTTTTTCAGCCTTGTAATTTTATTTAAGATAGAAAATTTCAATTTTCTAAAATATATTGGTTCTGTGATGAAATTTTCACTA
Organism: Dolichopus griseipennis; assembly: GCA_963082915.1. Classification (NCBI taxonomy): domain Eukaryota; kingdom Metazoa; phylum Arthropoda; class Insecta; order Diptera; family Dolichopodidae; genus Dolichopus; species Dolichopus griseipennis. The sequence continues at coordinate 185,815 of CAUJBZ010000348.1, read as the reverse complement.
GATTTAACTTCTGATTTTTTGTGATCTTGAACAATATTGAAAATGATAATTGTATCAGCTATTAGTTAATCGTTTTTTTAAATCGTACTTCATTTGATAAGTTATAAGTCATAAAATACAATTTTATCAACTTGAATTATATTTGAATTTTTTTGATAAGTTTTTGCTGCATCAAAGTCGTATTTTATATTAGATCAATAAAGCGTTTTGATTAGTTGAAAAACTTATCCAAAAAGTTATTTTATTTACATTTGAATTTGATTTGTAATAAATGTTTCTACGACCCTATTGCGGTTATAAATCAAATAATAATTTTTTGAAAAGTAAGTTTTTCTGACCAACCAAACTATTTTGGGTTGGGTCTGAAAACTCGGTTTAGTAAATCTCGTTTTCACAAAATCTCGTTTTAGAAATCTCGTTTAAAAAATCTCGTTTTTATAAAATCTTGTTTTAGAAATTCTTGTTTTTAGAAAATTCCTTTTTTATATTCTTGAAAAAGCTTATAATTTTGGTTTCATATCCAACTCAAAAATCCTTAAAAACCAGATTTTTCAATTAAAAAGAGGTTTTCGTAAAAAGCAAGATTTTTCAATAAAAAACGAGATTCTCTTAAACGAAATTTTCTAAAAACGAGTTTGAAAAAAACAGATTAATTAAATCGAGATTATAGAACGCCCCCGTTTATTTTCAATTGTGATTTTAGTGCAATATAAATTTGTCAAAAAAGTGATATTTTGATAATTTATAATGAGATATTTTATTATAAGTGATTGCTGCAATAATGCTCATAAATTATAACTTTAGTTTTCAGTAAATATTACTACTTATTGTTAATCTAAGTAAAATTTAATTACCATTTTTAACTGTTGAAATAAAAATTAATTAGTATGAAAAAAATAATCATAAAGTTTATTAGATAAAAGCATTCTTATAACAATGATAGTTAATACATAGTGAATTTGAATTGCTTCAACTCTTTGTATTAGTATTTGCAAAATGTATAGGGTGTGTATGCAACTGTGTATGCAATTTCATTTTGTAATTTATTACAATATTCCATTCCAATTGCCAATACCATAATATATTATTCCATCAATTATATTATGTGTTTTTTTTTTCTGGAAGTCGGCAGATCCTGTTTTGTTTTTTTCACCCCGTCTTTTATTGTGCAATTTTAGTTTTTATACCCGTATGACTATATAATCAAAGGGTATAATAAATTTTTCATTACGTTTGTGACGCAGAGAAGGAAGGGGGGGGGGGGGTAGATATAGACTCAAGTGTATGGATCGGATCAAAATCGAAAAATAAATCGATTTAGCTATGTATGTCTCTCCGCCCGTCATCATGATAACTCAAAAAATAAAGGAGCTAGGATTATGAAATTTTCACAAATTCGTTTTTATGGCCTACTGCAGAGGGTTCGAGTAGCTGCCATACAACTCCTTCTTTTATATGAACTTTACACTATACTTGATGAAGCTGGGTATCTGAAATTTTGCAAAAAATAGTTTAGTGTAATTGCCAAGTTACTGCAAAATTTGATTGGCCTACTGCAGAGGGTTCGAGTAGCTGCCATACAACTCCTTCTTTTATATGAGTATTCGACTACACTTAATAAAGCTGTATGTTTGAAATTTTGCCAAAAGTAATTAACCGGATGATATAATGTAAATGTTACGGTCATGCGGGTATCCCAGAGTTGACACAGTCTACTCTACTACACTCTTCCTCGTTTTTTTTTTCTTTTATTTGTTAACTGTGAAACATAAATAATGAAAGTGCGGCATATAAAAATGCAGTTAAAAAAATGAGAGTATATTTTTTTTTTACACAAGGAAGTTAGAACAAATTACTATTCAATGTTATTTGATAGCTGAATGAGACTTTTTAACAGTTATATAACAGTTAAAAAACAAATATCCTATATATTTATGTTGTATGAATGTGATTAAAAACTATATGAATATAAATAAAATTACTCAGACATATATGTGTTAAATAATGCCTTTAAATATTTATAATGTAATATATATTTTTGTATAATGCATATAATAAATATATATATATATATCTATTTATATTATTTGTGAGAGCAATTGTAACCGGAAGTGTTTTGTTATAAATTTTAAACAAAAAAAAAAAAATGCTAAAATATTAAAGAAAGTACAGTAACTGATATCATAAAAAATACACATTCAGTCTCTTGAGAACTGCAATATGAAAAAAGCAACAAAACAAATGAGACAAAAAATAATAATAATAAAAATGGCGAAAAAAACGGTACATTAATGCTGTGCAAATGTTCCACATATAAACACTAAATATATAATATAAAACTTCTTTACAATAGGGGTGGAGTGAATTGAAGTTTTTCAAAAATTCCAGTATTTATTAAAAAAATTTAAAATTTAAAGTGTTGAGAAATTAGAAACTGCATAAACTGTCTTTCTTTTATTGTATGATAAATTAACCACAATGATATCGACACTTTAAATACTCGAAATATTTTGCAGCGAAACCTTATTCAAATTAGGACTCTGCAAAGGCATTAGTCAGCTAAATTCAATATTTTATTAAACCCAGTGTTGCACGCATCCTGAGGATTATTCATATTTTTTCAAATAACCCGTAGCAAATTTTGAAAGAACTGTGCCTGTATAGTTTCACTCTGTCCGTACGTCCGTCCCGTTTTAACTACGACTAACTAAAAAATTTTAGTAAGGGGTGGGTAAATAATTTAAATAAAAATAATTTAATGTTAAAACTTTTTACTGTAACACCATCCTTTATGAAGCTACAGCCTCTCAAAGTCGAAAAAAGCTCTATATTTAAACAGTTATAACAAGAGTTTATAGCAAATTCACTGGGTTGCTGTACTAAAATTTACCGTTATCCAAAAATAAATTTTTGTAAAATTTTTGGTCCTACCTAAGTTTTAAACGTCACAAGCTAGAAACTTGAAATTTTGGAAAAGTTAGATCCTCGCAAACAAATAGGAGTCAGTTAAGAAGACTTCAATTTTTTATTAAAATATTACGAAAAATTAAAAAACAGTCTGTATTAATATAAATTTTGATTGGCATTTAAGAAATTCCACATGTAGCCGTCAGGTCTAGTCGTTGACTCAAAAAGTAGTTGTAAGGGAATTACCTATTATACAGACACGTTAATTTGCCTTAAAATATCTTCCCAAGAATGTAATACTTTCCAATTTAAAAAAATTATATAAAAATTAAATTTATTAAAAAAATTAAAAAATATATAGGAAAAAAAACCGGATTTATATCAGTCTTTGACTCGGATTTTTTTCTATATGTTATATTTTAATAAAAAGTGAAAGTTCAATGGCTGTAAAATTGTTAATTTATTTATTAAAGAAAAATGCCGGTTTCGCCGACTATTTCATATATAAAATAAAATTAGAAAAAAAAACAGATTGGAATAAATTTAGATTTTTTATGTTAAACAAAACTATAGGATATTAAAGACGAATATCAAAAAAGTTTTAAAAATATTTTGTATGAAATTTAGTTAAATAACATTATAAAATTTGTGACTCTAATAAGAGGGAAGAATACTAGAATACTTTATTTGATTTTAAATAATATATTAGACTCATTTTTAATAGTTGTATAATAATATAGAAAAGCTTAAGAAGAACATTAAATTTTTTCTTCTAATCCAATTTAACTCATTCTCCATAATCCCACAATCCTATATTTTCCCCAAAACTTAGCTCGCATTAATTCTTTCAGATCTTTGCTTCGGAATCAAGTTGTACATTTATATCACTAATCCCATCCTAAAGTTTGATTCAAAACAAGTTGTGGTTTTGTAGTTTTGATATTTTAAAATCGCATACTATCTATAGAAACTACATACAGCTCCAATAGGTGGCTTTCGAAATATTCCATGTCTCTGGTTAACAAAAAGTAATGTACTACTACAATAAACAATCAAATATTTAATAAAATTTTCATTTCATATTTATACCTCACACATTATTATCATTTCAAAATATACTTAAAAAAAAAGGGGAGTGCATCAATTTCATTAATTTAATGTGTATAAATGTGTATACAATCTTGCAATGAGTTATACAGGATAATAAATCCACTTGTTAATTAAGAAATCCTTTGATTAAACCGATTTGTGTGATTGGATATTGTTTATTCAGAATCTGTACTGTACTTCTACTTTGTACAATTTAATTCTATGATTAAAAATGAATCAAATTGGGATTAAATTAATTAAAAATTTATATTTAATTTTAAAAAGAAATATTATAAAATGCAAATGATCACTTTAATATATCTTAAATCTTTTGGGATTATCATTACTTTTTTTTTTTAAATTTTTTAAAATATATTCGCTATAGTGTTAATATCTGTTTGCGATTTATAAATAATATTGTTTAATTTTTTTTTAAAGAAAACCCATTTCCAACTGTGATTTAATTTATATTTTATGTATATTAGTACAATATGTAGATTGTTAAAATCGGGTTATTTTTCCCTAAAAAAAACTATTAATGGCTTATATTGTGAAGGCTTTTACTATTATATGTATTATTAGTTTTGTTTTTGATTGAATGATGAGTTTATTCTGGAATGAAAAAAACAATTGGTTTAAAAAAAATTGATATAAATAAAATATCTATTTTTAAAATAATGTTTTTAATTGGAAAAAAAAAAATAAAATTTAAAAGTCTATTAAAATGATTTAAATTTTTTTTAAATGAAATAATAAGATACAAAACTGATACCCCTTTTATGGTACTCTACTGGTTATAGTATTTCTTTTGTTTTTTGTCATCTTTTGTATTTGCTAAAGTTGGCCATTTCGATTATTAAAATTTGCTCAAATTTAATCTTAACGTGTTCTTCACGAATTTATCATCTAACTCCCCGTTGTCCTCACTTTTTTCCTTCCCTTTCCTATCCCATTCAATTACAGCTACGTTAAGTACAAACGATCATATTCCTAGTTTGTGGTTTAAGAATAAAAAAAAAAAAAAAAAAGGCTGCACTTCATGAGTGAACCCACTAACAGTCTATGTACCAAATTTAAACCCATTCAGACGCTTAACACTCCAATTGTCTCGAAAAATCTGTTGTTTTAGTATTAGAGCCTCCTGATTCTGTGGTCTAATTAGGGCCATCTGCGAATGTAACTCTACTATTGACGAAAAGAGCATTCATACGAATTTTCATAAATATCGGTTGAAATTTACGCGAGTTATCGGTTCACCAAACACACATACACATATGAACATACAAAAAGTTTTCGGATTGAAGCGTTTCCGACAAAATAGAACAACTTTTGCTTAAATGGAACAAATTCAATTTTTTTTTTCATCGAGGATCTTGTATCCTTTTCTTTTAAAGTATATATACCGAAGAAAAGGTTAAGAAATTCTTCCAGGTCTTGGTTATAACTTCTGTAAAAATTGATTAAATCCATACTGTGCGGTTGCTATCTATGAAGTCCACCAAGAAATACCTACAAGCAAAGATTTCCACACAGGTTGTTAAGAAAATAACAGTATTAGGTATGGAACAAGTAGGTGAAGCAAAATCCAGCAGAAATGATGGGTAGAGGTTTCTTTTTAGTGTTGCAAAGGTATTCGCTTTTTAAATAATTTGGTTGATTATTCATAAAAAATTCTATAATTTTTCAGATGATAAAATAAAAGAGATTCTATAGAATCATTTTGTTCTATTCTAAATTAAAAACTATTAAAGATTATTAAAGCCTCGTTATTTCGAACACTGTATAGACTCACCCTTACTCCCTTTTATACAATTATTTGGTGGTTTTTAAATCTTCAAATAGTATTATAATGGATTCGTAAATTAATTTTATAATTTCAATAATTATTATTTGAAAATTACTTTAAGTTTCGAGCAAATCTTAATAAATATAAAAGTTGTCAGAATCATTGATCTAATTTTGCTAATTTAAGATCATATTTAATCCCTGTCTAATTTAAAACAAAAATTTAATTTCTAACTTTGCCAATTATATCTTTTCTCTTCTCTGTTTCAAAATTCAAAAACACTTTAATTAAACTTTTTAATGAAAACTTTTTTAAATATTTTGTAATATTATTAAAATATTACAATAATGAAACCTTGCAATCAATTTATAATCATTATAATAACAAACAGTTTTATATTGCATACTTGTTTGCAATTAATTTAAAAAGAATTTAATTTTTCTCATTTAAAATTATAAGTTAAACTTTTAAATAAAGTGAAATTAAAAAATAAAATCAACAATACTTTTAAATAACTTGCAGAAAATTTTTCACTTTTCTTATACATTTTAAAGTAGAACAAATTTGAACAGTTTGTATAACAAATGAAAATTTCAAGAATTATAAACTTTGTCGCTTTTTTAAGCACCAGTGACTAGAGTATTGGGATAGTATGTGCAATACTATCTAAAAAATATAAATGGTTTTATAACCTCAAAAAAAAAAAAAAATAAAAAAAAAAATAAAAAAAACATAAGAAAAGAAATTAAAATAGAAAACCAACGAACTTATGTAGCAATTAATGACCTCTTACAATTATTTTACTTAAGGGAAGTTCTACACAATTAATTAGAAAACTTTAACATGGTTCCAAAAACTTTTTCCCTTGAATTTTGTCCTTTTTTAAACTGAACTTGTACGAAAATTATTCAAATTAATTTTTGTAAAAGGTATTATGATATTCAATTTTGGCGTAAAAGTGTAACAAATGTTTACTAATACTAGTTGAAAGTCAAAAGGTACATTTAAACTAAATAAAATATTAATGATAATTGTTTTTATGTATGTTGGATTTTTTAATTGATGTAATTTGCAAATTTTAGAATACTTTAAGTCTAGAATTCAATACGTATTATAAGTTAAAATGCCGTGGTGAGTTTATTTTATTAACTTAAATTACTTTAATGTATTAAGCCTACATTAAAATTCTTAAATTATACGACAGATTTTTGCTTAACTCAAACTACAACAACTATTCAGGCAAAAAAGTGACAAAAAAGTATGACAATCATAATTTAAATTCAATTAAAATATGACAAATATAATTCAAATTTTATAAAAACTTTAATATCAAATAGATGCAATTCTTCGGAACTGAGGCTTTGAAAATTAAAGGCTATAAAAGTGTTGAAAGCAAATTTAGTTCAAAGCATATTTTAGTTAAAAGCATAGTTAAACATTATTTATATAATATCTCATAACATCACAAAATATGACAAACATAATTCAAATTTCAAAACGACTTTTAGGTCAGTCATCTAAATGCAACTATTTTTAAATCGACGCTTGGTGAAGTTAAGGCTATGTGTCCAAAAAAAAATTTAATTCAAAAAAGCAGTTTGCAAGTCTAATGCATTGATTGACAATAAAGAATTTAATTTACTTATCGTAGAGTTGGTCAGACAAACGTATTTTTACTTTTCATTATTATTGTTGAGTTTAAAATTTAATTTATATATGGCATGGTTTTGAATATTTTATTCTAGTTTTTTTTTTTTTTTGTTATTGTTGTCTTCCATAAAAATTAAAGAGTTTTTTAAAAATTAATACATATATATTTGTATGTATGTAACTATAAATATAACATAATATTCCAAGAGTATTTGTATACTTATATATTTAAATTTTCTTCGACATTGTTTTCTTAAAGTTGTTGCAAGCATATAATGCATTACTTGTATATAATATGTAATCAACATATAATGCATCTTCAATGAAGTGAAATTTAAAAAGATCAAAAGTTTTATTTGTGTTCACACAATGAAAAATTTAAAATCAACTTACAATATTATGTTCTATCTCTTTTTATCTTTTATTTTTATTTTATTATTCATATATATATATATATATATATATATATATATATATCAGTGACGGAGCGTGACATTTTCAATTGGAGAAGCACTTTCAGTAATTCTGTATTTAATAGGGTTACAAAATGAAATACCGTTTTTTTTTGTTTTTTTAAGTTTTTTCTATAGATATCATATTTTTTTTAATATCTTTTTTAAATATATTTTAACATTTTTTTTTTTATAAAATTTTAATAAATAATATGTACAAAAAAAAAAACAAAATAATGAATCAAGTAAATCAAAAAACAAAACAAACATGAAATAAACTGACAAAATAAAACAAAATAAAAATAAAATAAATAATTTGACTTCAAATGCCTTCAAATGTAATAAAGATGAAATATGTACTAGTTAAATTAATATTTAAAAACTTAAAAATTACTTATTATATAATTAGGTTTTATAACTTAAATCTATTCTACGTTCTTTTAAAATAAAATTTTTAATTACTTTATCATAAAAATCACCCCTACTTTTCAAGTTTTTCAACAACTCTCTTTCAATTGAAATTTGAGCTAAGTTCGATAATCTAAATTGCTCACATTTATTTCTTAAGGTTGTTTTTATTCTACTTAAGCAGGAAAATGATCTTTCAACCGAAGCTGTTGTTACCGGTAGGGTTAGAATTAAATTGCACAATTTAAAAAATTCTTTGAAAGAAGTGGTTAAATCTGTTTCAATTAAAAATTCTAGAATTTTCGTAATATCTTTTTTCGATGTAAAATTATCATCAGAAAAAACAACTTTCAGCTCTGATTTTAATGAGAAAATATCGAAAAAGCTGGGATATGATTTTTCTAAATTTTTTAATAAGTTATCCGGAAAATTAGTATTAAAATGTCTATATTGTGACACATCAGATAATTTTAAAAATTCGAAGAATGGTAGGCTAGCAAATCGATTATTCAATTCTTTAATAATGTTGTTCACAATATCGACTAGTAAAATCAGAAAATCTTCTTTGTTATTTAAATTTTTATTGCCACGAGTTTGAATAAATTCTTTCCCTTCAAAATTTTCTTTTTCTTTAATATTATTCCAAAATATTTCAAAGTTTTGTACAGATTGTTCAATTTTTAATTTAAACTGTCTAATATTATTTAAACAAGATTGGATATCAGTCGATTTAGATTGTAATATCTTGAACAATACATCTGTTTGTGGAAAAAATTCATTAAAAAAGTATAACAGTACCAAAAATTTCTTATCATTTAAAATATGTAGCAGTCCTTTAGCTTGTAAAACTGTATCATTATCCCAAATTTCATCATCATCAATAATATCTTCAAAAAATTCTTCAAGAGAACTTTTTACTTGGAATATTGTCTGAACTATTCTACCATTATATTCCCAGCGTGTTGTAGAAGCTGTTGGAATTTTTCTTTTAACAACAAGGTTAAACGCCGCTAGCCGTTTTGATGAATGATTGAAAAAACTAACAAAACTATGTAAACTTTTGAAAAATGCTGCGCAATGTTTAATTTTTGAGCAAGAATGTGATAATACTAAATTTAATTTGTGGGCAAAACAGTGGATATAATGTGCACTCGGAATAACTTCCTTTACTTTAGTTTGCAAACCATTAGTATTCCCAGACATAACAGCAGCACCGTCATAGCTCTGACACACCAATTTGCTTAATACAGTAAGTTTTTGTAAATATGGCATGACAAAATCAAAAAGAGATTGGCTTGATCTACCCAAAGATACGTCAACAAACTCCATAAATCGCTCGACTACTTTACCATTTTTATTAACATATCGAAACATTATTGAAAGCTGCGACTTATTTGAAACATCTGTAGTTTCATCTAGCATCATTGCAACGTAATTAGCACTTTTAATTTCATTTTTAATTTCATCTGTTAAAACGAATGCAATAGATGAAATCAAATCATTTTGAATGGCACCAGAAAGTCCAGAAAAAACTGTCGCATTTTCCAAATGAGCTTTTAATAAAGGATTATATGAAGCTAACAAATTTAAGGTTTCCACATAGTTCCCTTTATTCAAAGAATCAGATGATTCATTATCACCTCTAAAAGCAAGTTCTTGGCACGCTAAATGACAAGTGACATCAATTAAACATTTCATAATTTTTCTATTTTGAGACACCTTTTCGTTATATTTTTCAATCGACAATGTTCGAGCTGAATCTAAAACGTTTTCGATCCGAACTTTTCCAAACGTTTTCAACGAAATCATTGCTGCTAAATGACAACCTATTAATTTTTAAAAATTAAAGAAAAAAAAACTTTTTAAATTCTATATGATAATACCAGACTCTGCATGTTTTTTTGCTGCTTTTGATAAATTGTTCATATCGTTAAAACCCAATGCAGTCCAAGTAGATTTATTATTTGAAAATAAAAGGCACGGCCAGCAATATAGTTTCATAGTTGCTTTACAACCCGTTAACCATGTGTAGATCTCATAAAATTTAACGGCAAAATGCCGAATACAACGCTGTATTTTTGTTGTTATTAAAAGAGTAGGAATTGGCCTACCATCTTTTATAATGTTTAATTTTTCCTCAAAATTTTGCGAAGAAAATGACTGTTGTATTAATTTTTCAATAATGCAATTGCAGCTTTCCATTTTATAATAAAAAATAAATCTTAAAATTATTGACACTAACGATATAATTCCTAAAATAAACGTGACTTATTTATCTATCTAAAACACTATAATTTTTCTACAGTAGTGAACAAATTCAAAACTACATATTCCAAAAATAATTAAAACGTGCGTCTAAAATCGTGTCATAAAAAATTCAATATATAAAAGTAGAGAGCTCATGTAAAAGAAAATCGTCGCATATCATTATTCTCAAATTTTCAATATCGCAAAGAAAATAATACAATATAAAACCCTCAACTCCGCAATAATGATAAAAATAAATCATTCTTTGTGGCTATTATTTTTCTTACATTTATTTATTATCTTATAAACATTATGTGTGTTCGTTTGTTTGTATTGTACAGAAAAAATAATATCAAAGCAAAACTACATGTCCATCACATATTTCAAATAATGCATCAAAAGAAATCATTATTCGTACTACATTTTACTGTGTAAATTGATTTTTTTTTTTTAATTTGTTTCTTATTATTACATTTGAATTGTAGTTATGTCGCGGAAAGTTTTATTGCATATTTGCGACTCAATATTCAATAAATAATTTAAAGTGGTTTGCTTTGTTTGTTATTTCTCTTGTTTCCATGGTGCTTAACAATGAAAGAGTGTGTGTAGTTTATTCGTATCATAGATTATTTATTGTATGCCTGTATAATGTATATTAAATCAAAATCATATGTATTGAATTTTTAGCTGGATTTTTTGTTCTATTCTTTATGGCTACTTGATCAAATAGAATAGTTTAGATATTAGAAACTTAGGAAAATAAAAATTGCTATTGACGATTTTTTTGGATTTTTTACTTGGAGAAGCACTCAATCTAATCAATACATGACGATTCGTCCCTGATTATATATATATTTGTCCTACTCTTTTATTATTATTGTACTCAGTAATAACAATAGTTATATAAGGACATACACATGTAAATCTTTAATATACATATATATTATCTTGTTCATTTTTATTTTATAGCCAAAGAAACCAAATTTCTTTGGAATCTTGTCTAAATTAAAGTTTGACAAGTTAAGCTTTGCGTAAAACTGGAACCCATTTTTAATTTATTATTTTGTTCCACTAATTTATTTTTTGGTTTTTTAGATTAGTATAATTTTGAAAATTTAAGAAAATTTAAAATTTAAATTTAATTTGTTCGTCTGTTGTTTCTTTTTTGTAAGGTAAAATTGAAATTAAAGTAATTTTAGTGTAAATTCTTAAATTTGGTTAAAGTTTGGTTTGATTAGAAGGCTTAAATTAGTTTCAGATTCCATTAGCTATAAGAAATTGCATTTCATATATAAATTCCTGTAGGTTCAGCATATCATAAAGCACAAATTTTCAAAACTCATAACACTGGAACTAATTTATGATATGAACTCGCCATAGGTACCCACCAAAACTCTTATCACAATTTGGGATGTTTCCAATGGTTAAAATCGAATTTTCCTTTAAAGTTTAGTTGTTTTAAATGCGTGCTCCAGATCCCGTGCTCCAGTTTGGTGTATCTGTGAAGTCGGTCTTCTATTGTCAATAAAAGCATTCATACCAAGTGTCATGAAAATCTTGAGATATATTTATAAATTACTAGAATTAGACATTCCGAAACTCCTTGAAACTCTAGACCCCATGAAACTAGATCAGTTTATGAATGCTACTCTTTATGAAAACCCTCAAATAGTCCAAACACCAAATTTGAATTTATTCCGACGGTTGGAACTAGTGGTATCCTGAAAAGTCTGGTGTTTTTTTTTTGGGAGTCTCCGGATCCCATGGTCCGATTTGATCCCTCTCTAAACTTATCTTTACTACTGATAAAGAAAGTATTCATATAAAAATTAATTTTGTCCTTCAAAGGATTCAACTAAATGTATTCAACTTCATTTTGCTTCTTCACATTATGCAGCAGATTTAATCCAAGCGTACAAAAAATTTAAATATAAATTATTAACGAAAGTTGCATACTTTTAGGCAAAAATTTAATATTGAATTTTCATCTCTCAAACACCTTAAAAATTATAAAAACCAGACGTAATTTGTTTTATTGGAAAATTATTATTATTTTCCTGTTTTTATTTTTTGTTTTTTTTGAAATTATAAAATAAGAAAAGAAAATAATTATAAATAAAATATTTATAACCATTGTTGTAAGAGTTAACACCAAAACAAAAAAAAATTTGTTTAGTACATAATGAATTGAAGAAAATTTTGTAATAAATTTTTTTTTGGGTAAAAATATTATTTTCTAAAATAATTGTAGAAAAATATATAACCACAATAATTATTATATTATGTATTGTTTTGTAATATATCTTCTTTGTACAATCATAAATATTTTATGTAATATTCTTTTATTAAAAAAAATTTTTAATAGACTTTATAGTACTGAATAAATAAATAATTATATAATTTGTATAACAGTCATTTTCAAAATATTTTAATTGTAAAATTTGTCGTATTTGTTTTATAGTTCAGGTACAGTTCGAAAAAGTGTATAAAAAATCAGTTCGAATACATATTTTGCTAAAACAGAACTGAAGTTTTGTAGATAATCCTTGTATAATTATTAATAAAAATTAGAAGAGGAAACGAACTTCCAAATAATAAAGTGATAGAAGTTGTAGAATGCATCTAGGTCTAGATGTAAGGATTACACACTAAATCCAAGGTTCACAACAATAAAACTTTAATTTAAAATTAAGAGGTACAAATGTATTCCAAAGTTCAAATTAGCTGGAAAAGTGAACCTTGTCCAAAATAGTAAAATGTTATATTAATGGAAATAAAAATTTTACGACAAACTTATAAGATAAGAAAATAGTTTAAAACAAGTAATTTGAAAAGTTTTTAATATGAAATTTAAATAATCCAAAAGAGCTGAGATTAAAAATAAAATAATTCAGCTGCGGAATCATCAATCAAAATTCTGACTTCAACTCGTACTTTTTTAATCTCAAAAAAACCGACTCTGATTCCTACTCTAACTCTTCAATATAACAAGTTTTACATAATATTAGTCTTATAAATCTAATAAACCTTAAATAACCTGTAATACCTATATAAGGAAGGTATTATATATTTAGTTTTAAAAGTTTGTCAATTCTAATTATATGAAGCCCAAATAAGAGCGATTTAATTAAATATAAAATATTAATTTTTTTTTGGAGTGGGAGACAGCTTATATTATATACAACTTCGACTTCAACTTAATAATAATGAAGCCGACTCCATCTTTAAAGTACTGATTTAAAATGAAGAACTTAATTTAAGAATTAAAATTCGAATAATTGATGAATAATAGTTGTACACTTCTTTCAATATATTATTAAATAATTATAAATACACTCCAAATATTATAAACTGATAATGTCTTATAAACTATTTTGTCTTAAAAACACTTGGCAGCAAAAACTTTCAAAACACTGGTATAAATTATTTTATTTATATATAATAAGTTTTATAACATAATCACAATATAATGAAAATACCATTTCATATTATACTCTACTATAAAGTGTTTAATTGATGACTTTGGTATATTTATATATATATATATATGTATATATATATATATATATATTATATAATATTATTATTTTCATTGAGGTTGAGATTTGTTTTCTTCATTATGTAGGTTATATACATTTATATTTAGATTGAATATAATTTACAATATAATAACTTATTCTATAGGTTTGTTAATTATAATAACTTTTATTTATTATATAATTTATGTAAATAAGAAAATTTTTAAAATTATTTTCATAATTTTTTAACAAAAAAGAAAATCAATCTTGTATTTTAAAAACTATAGAAATAACAATAGAAAAGTTTATTATTACTGTAATAACATAACTGATTTTTTTTTTTTTAAATATAAAATACGATATAATGAGTAAAACAGAGAATTTGTTTTTTAGGTTTTGACGCCTTCATTATTTTGTTGTTCGCCAAAAGTTTTTTTTTTTAAACCTTTAACTTAATTTAAGGAGATTTATTATAGAAGTTATTTAGATTGAAATGAATTAAATGATTAATTTATTAACTAGATCATTAATAATAATTAGAAAACGATTTTTAAAATACAAAAAAACTCAACGAAAATCGATTAATTTAATTTTTGTGGAAAATTAACTTGTCAACAATCAAAAAAAAATTTAATAAATTTATTTCTAGGTTAAATTTTGAATAAAAATTATTATGTAAATTAGAAGAATGTAAAAATATAAGTTCTTTGTTTTAAATAAAATGTTTTTTTTTCAAAACATTCCTTTTCTTAAAGTTATAACGCTTTTTTAAATTATCATAGTCTAGAGATCGCCTAAAAGTATGCAATTTTTAAGGATTTTGATGCTCCTTCAGTTTTTGAATATTTTAAAGTTGGCGTACCAACTAAGACTGTGTGTTTTTCTTCGATCCCACTTCGATCGAAAATTTTACCGTCAAATATATTAGTAGTATAATGTAAATAAATAATTATATTTTATATTAATATTAAATGGTTTTGTTATAATCTAATAATAGTATGCACACGTATAAAGGTCTCATTAAGAGATAGTTTTAAAATATTTCATTATCATTAATAATATGTAATATAAATAAATAAATAAATAAAAAATTTAAAAGTTCAGAAGTGTATTTATTGTGTATTAGTATTTATTGGTCTTGTTCAAAGAATCGTACATAAACAGAGTCAAACATTTACAAAATCAATAATTTTATGATAAAACTAATTCGAAATTATTATAAAAGATCACTTAACACTCCACAAAATGGTTAAGGATTAAATATATTTTACCATAATGAGAAGTACGTTAAAAGTACAATACCTAAAGACTTTAATCAGCTCCCGAGCATTTCATATTTTTAGGTAAACATATGACTATATTCAAAGCCAACATCCTTCTATTACTGGTGATTAGTTAATATGAATTATTCAGATATGAATACAACAATTGCATATTAGGCTTAACAATAACTTAATTACGCTAGATAATGAGTACACCAGTTTTCAATCCTGGTGTTAAGTATCTTTTCTGTAAGTTTTATTGTATGAACATTCATGAAAACTGTAAATCTCCTTCTACGAATAATGAAAAACTTAAATTTCCTCGGTTAAAACTGAGATATTAACATTAGTTCAGATATGAAAACAAATAGAGGTTTAAATCTCAGATGCAAAAAAATTTATTAAAAAGTCCTAAACTATTTATGGAAATGTGATATATAGCAATTGCTATACACATAAGTTTTCCAACAGTTTATAAGTAAATTTTCATAAATTTTATAAGTTTAGTGTAAGAGAAGAATTTCTAAAACCGATGTGGTCTGATGTCTTTGTTGTCATTTTAAAAAGGTCACCATTTGTTGTCATCATTTTTAAGAAAAAGATTTTCAAGCTTATAATAGAAAGTGTGGCATTGCTCTGTAAATTATTAAAATTTGAAGATTTCTAAAAATATTAATTTAGATATACAAAAATTATAGTTGTTTATTTAGAAAAATCCTCCAAAAGTTTGACATTATAATTTGGAAAAATGTAACACGTACTTGTAAACAATGAAAATTATAATTCAAAAAACTTTTCACATTTTCAAATTGTTATACATATAAAACTAAACAAAAGAATCTAACTTTTTTTTTTTTAGATCTAAATAATATACAAATAAATTATCTTAAAGATATCAGGTGTTTTTTTTACTAAAAATAATTATACAAAATATTTTTATCATAGAGTATAAGCGACATTATGTCAGTTTTTAGTTAAAAATTTGTCATTTTTTTTGATATTTTTGTTTTAAAAGATATTTTAATTTTAGTTCTGTTTTACTTTAAAGTTATTACAAAATAAAACTTTCCAGACAGCTTTTCTACTTCAAAAACAAGTCAAAAATTCAAAAGTAAACATTACTATTAAAATTTTGTCATAAACAATGTACAAAAGTAGCAAAACATACTCGTATACCCAAAAAAAGTTTCCTATTTTTTTTGGCGATTATATCTTAAGATTGTTTTTGTTTATAAAGAAAAGATGTATAGTTATTTTTATACATGTTGTTTTTTTAATAACCTGCACTTAGTAATCGTTACTTAGACAATAAGTTTACATGTTGTTAACAGAAAGTTTATTATAAATTGAAAAAAAAAAAAAAAACAAAAAAAAAAAAATAAAAATAAAAACAAACTAAACACTTTTTGAATTTTAATCAGTTCTTTGACTTTATTCAAACTTAAAATAGACTAGCTAATATTTTTGTTTTTTGACTTTTTTCATTAGAAATTTATGAGGGAACTAGAGTTACTTAATATAAGAGAAAGAACTATATTTTCTTTGTTAACATAGGACCCTTTTTTATTTTTTTTTTTTTTATTTTTACTCTTTTTCTTATAAAGTATAAATTATTAAGACATTATTCATTTAAAAAAAAAAGATACAATTCTCTAGAATTGCACATGATGATCTTTCATTTTAAACAATATAGTAAAGTAAATTTGGATTATAAAATTGTAAATTGTAAATTCTTTCATTATTGAAGAAAATCATTTGAAAAATTTTGAAAAGTTTGTTTTTTAGTCTAAAAATTTGCTAAATTGTTCGTATGTCTGTTTGTTTATTTACTAATGTCTGCGCTGGCTTTAGATTTTTTCAAATTATTTTGTAAAAATTGATGATTTTATCAGTATTGATGACCCATAGCTCAGTAGTTAAAGTTGCAACTTTTCAATCGAAAAATCTTGGTTTCAAATCCTGGTCAGATGATATCTAATAAAAAACCATAATTTATAATTGATATCATAACAGTTTATATCATAATATAAAATAAGTTTAACTGCCACACCTGAAAATGAAAGGCAAATCCATTCATTTATCACATTGTATGTAATAAGGGACTGTACCTAAATAAATAAATAAAATTTGATGGTTTGGTGCATCTTTTCTTCTTCAAATAATGATTTAAATAACTTATCAATTTTAATTGATTATAAAATAGCAAATTGAAATTGAACTATAGTACTTAAAATTAAAATTAAATAAAACAATTTCAATATTAGATGTTTAAGCAATAGTTGTTATATATATTGCACTAGCTAATACCCGGTGCGCGTTGCTGCGCCTTTCAATGGAGGTTTAATTGAATTTGATGTTACTGCAAAAAGTTAACACAAAAATTACCCACGGTTTACACACGTAAATTTAAAAATGTATGAAAGCAATCTTTTTAAAACCATTTTTCTAGGATCAAATCGTTTCTAATTTAGAGTAAATTAACCAAAAAATTTATAAAAAGCTGTTGGGCCGCAATGGGTTAATGGAACTCAACAACATTTTTTTTAGGGCTTTCTTTTAAGCCAAAGCAGAATTTCGAAAAATCGGACAAAATTTGGACCCAAAATTTTTTTTGACCACCCGTCGGCCCGACATGGGTTAACAAATTCCAAAGCTGTTAATACTGTCAACTCAATTCTCAAGGAGCATCACTTATACCAAATTTGAAGTCAATTGGCCAAACCATTTCGAATTTAGAGTAAAGTATTGAAAAAACCTATAAAAAGCTGTTGGGCCGCAATGGGTTAATGGAACTCAACAACATTTTTTTTTGGGGGTTCTTTTTAGCCAAAGCAGAATTTCGTAAAATCGGACAAAATTTGGACCCAAAATTTTTTTTGACCACTCGTCGGCCCGACATGGGTTTTCCAATTTCAAAAACTGTTAATAGTGTCAACTCAATTCTCACAGGGGAGCACGTATACAAAATTTGAAGAAAATCGGTCAAACCGTTTCTAATTTAGAGTTAAGTATTGAAAAAACCTATAAAAAGCTGTTGGGCCGCAATGGGTTAATGCAACTCAATAAAATTTTTTTTGGGGTTTTCTTTTTAGCCAAAGCAGAATTTCGTAAAATCGGACAAAATTTGGACCCAAAATTTTTTTTGACCACTCGTCGGCCCGACATGCGTTTACAAATTCCAAAACTGTTAATAGTGTCAACTCAATTCTCACAGGGGAGCACGTATACAAAATTGAAGAAAATCGGTCAAACCGTTTCTAATTTAGAGTTAAGTATTGAAAAAACCTATAAAAAGCTGTTGGGCCGCAATGGGTTAATGCAACTCAATAAAATTTTTTTTGGGGTTTTCTTTTTAGCCAAAGCTGAATTTCGTAAAATCGGACAAAATTTGGACACAAAATTTTTTTGACCACCCGTCGGCCCGACATGGGTTAACAAATTGCAAAACTGTCAATAGTGTCTACTCAATTCTCAAAGAGCATCACGTATACAAAATTTGAAGTCAATCGGTCAAACCGTTTCGAAGTTAGAGTAAAGTATTGAAAAAACCTATAAAAAGCTGTTGGGCCGCAATGAAACTCAACAAAAAATGGTTAATGGAACTCAACAAAAATTTTTTTGGGGTTTTCTTTTAAACCAAAGCATAATTTCGTAAAATCGGACAAAGTTTGGACCCAAAATTTTTTTTGACCACCCGCCGGCTCGACATGGGTTAACAAATTCCAAAACTGTTAATAGTGTCTACTCAATTCTCAAAGAACATCACGTATACAAAATTTTAAGTCAATCGGTCAAACCGTTTTCATTTTAGAACAAAGAAGTTTAAATACTTGCACCACAGCCCCAACTTGGCGGTCCGTTAGAGCAAAATTTTTGGGCCACGATTTCTTTCCGTACCCAAAAACCCCTATATACAAATTTTCATGAAAATCGGCTGGGCAGTTTAGGAGTCTATTCGCTACATACAAACAAACAAACAAACAAACAAACATACAAACAAACATTCCCTTTTATATATATAGATAGATAGATTAATTGAAATCTAAGACATTCTACATGTGATAAGAAAAGGCTTAATACTTTTTGATTTAATTATAGTAATAAGAATATTTTATTCCAAATACCTTTCAGTTTGTTCCGCAATGTATCAGTTATACAAAAACCAATGCGTTAAAAAGTAGTTCTAACATAAAACGTGCAAGAGTGTAGAGTAGACTGTCAACTCTAGGATACCCGAATAAGCGTAATATAAACATTAAAATCTGATTAATTTACTTATGACAAAATTTCAGTTACTCAGTTTCATTATAACTCATATTACAAAATTAATTTTTGTGTTATCGAAAGAACAGAAGGATGAAAGAACGGACGCACATAGTAAAATTAATTAACTTTTCTATAATGGAATTTTGATGTGAGAATATTTTTACTTTCTCTGCTTTAAAATTATTTGAATTATTTGAAACCAACCAAATTAAATCCAGTGAAATATTAAAAAAAAATTAATGGAATAAAAATTATAAAATTTCAATATACTTTTTTTTATTTTTAGATAGATATATAGAAAGTTAGATACTTGAAATGTAAAGTTGTGTAATCTTAAATTTATTTAGATAGATTTTTTTTAGATTGCTTTAAAGGGTTTTTATTTCATAATTTTTACCTCATAAAAACTCAATTTTTACTGCATACCTTTATACCCGTATGACTATATAGTCAAAGGGTATAATAAATTTGTCATTACGTTATAGACTCAAGTGTATGGATCGGATCAGAATCGAAAAATAAATCGATTTAGCTATATACATCCGTCAGTCCGTCCGTCCGTCCACACGATAACTCAAAAACTAAAGGAGCTAGAATCTTGAAATTGGTTCTTTTGCAATAGCCGTCATCGCTATTTAAATCCAGCCATTTTGGTCCATGGGTTCGGGTAGCTGCCATACAACTGCTTTTTTTATATCAGTATTACTCTGTACCTATTACAGATGCGTGTCTGAAATTGTGCCAAAAGTAGTTTAGTTTTATGAACAAAGTTTCTGCAAAATTTGGTTGGTCTACTGCAGAGGGTTCGAGTAGCTGCCATACAACTCCTTTTTTTTAATGAGTATTCCACTACACTTAATAAAGCTGTATGTTTGAAATTTTGCCAAAAGTAATTAACCTATCATCCGGTATATGTTATGGTCATACGGCTATCCTAGAGTTGACACAGTCTACTCTACTACACTCTTCCTCGTTTTAATTTAAAAGTTTAAAGTTTGTTCGATATGCAATTAATGCAATGAACCACAAGAAAATAACCTATTACTATTTTGATATTGTGTCAGATTTTTGAGTAAGCCTATCTCTTCCTCTAATTAATAAAATGGAATTTTACCTTTAACCGTCTATACATTATAATGTTATAAATATGATATATCGATCAAAAATTAAAACATTATTACCATTAAACCTCCACAGATTATTCGTCTATCAAGAACTATTGGATTGTTCAGTAAGCAAAGAAATGTAGTGTTAAACTATCTATACAATTCCTTTTAAATTTTTAAAATTTTAGATAAATTTCTACAAAAAGCTGTAGTGAGTTATAAAAATTTAATATGGTCATTTGTTGGTAGTTTTACCTTATATTTATTTGTCTGCACAGATCATTTCAATTTATCTGCCACGGTATCAATTTATCAACCATAAATAATCAATTATACTAGACTTTGGTCAAATATTTATTAATAGTGGAGTGTAGATATATATTAAAATATTAATCGCATTATTTTTACTCATTTACTTAAACTTAATTAAATTATCTTAAATTTTTCGATATTCTTAAAAAATCTTTATGTAAATTAATTAAGTTTTTTAAAACAAAAACTAAAAATTATAATATTTTATTCTTAAATATATAATTAAATTAGATTAGATGCTATTAAAGACCATAGAAAACACAAGTTAAAAAAATTAACAAAGATATCAAAAAACATTTTTTTTTATTGTGTTTTTGTTTTTTTAAAAAATTATTTATTATTTACTTGCATAAAAAAATGGAAATTTAAAATAATTTAAAAGAAAATGGTTCCAAAAGTCAGAAAAAATGGGGTAGAGAGAAAACACAAAGTTAAACAATGTAAGATAAATGTTTTTGATGGTAATATTTTAATTTGTGTTTTGTTTGTTGTTTTACGGACTCAGCAAGTTTCTCTGAACTTGAATAGGAGCTGGCACAGAAAACAAATAAAAACAAAAATTCAAAAAAAAAAAAAACCATAGAAATTACAATACTTTGATACTCTGCATATCAATAACTTGAGTCGACTTCAAGGGACGCATAATAAAATCTGAATACACTTTCCCCTTCCCATTTTATATACTCGTATATATTAAGAAATTTTTTATTTTTTTATAATATATTTTAATATTGGTACCTATACTATCACTTTAAGATAAAGGATTACTATATATATATATATATATATTTATATATATAAATTCTTTTACTTCTTATGTTATTTTCATTTAACTTGTATTATATGTTATCTTACAAAACAGTGTACTTTAAAAGAAAAATTGGTGAAACAAGAAGGAAAAACTGGTTAAAAAATTTTTTTTTTTTAACTAGGGTAAATACAAAAAAAAAAAATTGGATACTTTGTTCTCTAAATATATTTATTACTGCATTTTTCTTTTTTTTTGTGAATTTGTTGCTTTGTTGCTTTGTTTTTTTTTTTACCCTTCTGGTAACTCTAGTTACATAATATTTTGTATTCAAAACTTGTTTCATTGAATTAAAAACAATAATTTTCTAAGAGATAAATTCTTTCTATGTGAATTATTTTGTATTTTAGCACAACAACAGCAACAACATCAACAACAACAACAATAACAAAAAAACAAAAAACAACAAAAACAATAAAAAATAAAAATGAAATAAAAAAAAAAAATATGTATTTATATCTTTTAAACCTTTTTAACTCCTTATATCGTATTTTTCTAACTTTTAAGTATCTGCATTTATATGTATTGATAAATTAAGTACCATATGTATGTGTGTTTAAATATGTGTTAATTTTGAACTTTATTTAGTCGCAATTGTTAATTTTCAAGTTTATCTGTCCTATCTGTCAAAAAGCTACAATACTTAAAAATTTTTTTAAATCAAATTGTGATTAGAATTTAATTATAAAAGTATTCTCGATATAATTCTGTTAAGTGTATTCAGACTTATTGTGAATATTCAAATATTGTGAATGATAATTTATAAAATTTTAAACATTCACTAAAAAATCATTTCAATTATTGTTGGTATAAATATGCTTCATTTGTAAGAGATATATATAATATATGTATGAAATTGTGAATGACTCTTTCTTAGCTTGCAAATTTTAGCCTATCGAACTTTCCAAAACTTATCTGTTGTTCCCATGAGCAAATAAATCTTGCAAAGTTTTGAAATGCAAAAATATCAAATTTTATATAATGTAAACAGATGATAGCCGTCACCGAGTGACAATTGGGTTTTCATGAGTTTTACTATTTTTGTTTATAATTTTTTCTGACATTTAATATTTGACTTTTAATGTTATAATGAATTTTTTGACATTTGTAAGTAGTTTTACTACTCTCATTAATTTATATTTATTTATTTATAGTACCAGACAATAGTAAATATTGCCTTATAATATTAATCCTTTGCCTATTTGACACTTGGGCTTCTTATTCAATTATTTTAATATACACTATATTTTTTTATTAGATATGATCTGACCTGGATCTTAATCCGAGACTTTTTGATTGAAAAGCCGCCATTTTATCACTCAGCTATCGATCAGATAAACATTTTTAGTGTGGTTAATTTTTTACAAATAAACAAATTGTTCAAAGGTTTTTTAAATATCGTAATTGGTTAAGTTATTTTAGTATTTTACTAGTGTAGAATAAGAATGTAGATGAAGACTAGTTGTTCTGTTACAATAATTACAAATTTAAATATATTATTTTGTTCATCATTTGATTTATTAAGTAAAAGAACTATTATATTTTCTGCAGCTGTTCAATCATTTTAAAATATTTGGAAAAATAATAAATAAATTTCATATTATTTGGGTTAAGTAATAATATATTTGCACTTATTAATATGTATACATTGTTAGATCTTTTAATTATAATTCATTTTATATTTTTTTTTTTGGTTTTAAACATACAATTACATTAACAATAAAAAATTTTAAATAGATAAGTAATTCAATAATGCAATTGAGGTTTTAAGCTTTGTTTAAAGATTATTTGAAACACTAAAATTTAAAGTAATTGATATTTCCCAATAAATTATGATAGATGATTTCTTAAGGATAACAAATTAGAGATGGAAAAGGGGGGAGGGGGGTGGTATTGAAGAAGTGATAGAAGTAAAACTGGTCAAGAATTCAAAATGCTATAATTCGTAAAAATCCCATTGTCTATTTATTCTTCAAAAAGGTGTCTGAAGAGTGTGTTTTTTTAATACAACTATTACTCGAATAATTAGTTCAAAGAATTTTTTAACGGATTTTAAAGTTTATTAAATCCTAGTTTTAAAGAATTTATCTCACAAATTTTAATCGAAGGGCAAAAGTGATTTTAAAAGCTGGAACGTTAATGTAGAATTTTATTGAAATTAAGATCCCAAAATTAATGTTTAAAATCAATTATTCAACTCTTTTGTTTTTATACATAAATTTTAATTCTAGAAATACCTTAGCTTAAAAAAATTAATTCTCAATTTAATTACATACAAAAAGTGCTCATTAAAACTTAAGCAATTATTTTCTTACTTGCTATTTAAATTCGTTTTTCCGATGGAAAGGAAATGATAAAGAATAAAAAAAATAACTGTTGTCGTTATAATGAATATGAATAGTATACGTTGGTCCTTATAATGATTATATGTATATTGAATTCGTTTTTATACTGAATATATGTATATTGAGTTGGCTCTTATAACGAATATACATATATATATAATTGGTCCATATATAATGAATATATATTCAATTTTAGGGTATTTTAGAAACCCAAATGCAGTTACTTTAAACATTTACTTAATTCTTCTTTATTTTTCTACTGTAAAAAAGGGATTTTGTATAATAGATTGTGTGTCTGTTCAAAAATCGTATTGAAAATCAGTTTTGTATTTCTGAGATTTAACAAAAAAAAAAAATCATTTTCCACTTTGTCTTTATTTTTTGGTTGATGATATAGTGTAGAAATAATTTACTTAATGGGTATTATAAAAAATCTGTTAAGCGCTATTTTAATTGAAAATGTATTTGTCCTTGAAAGAAATATTTTATCAATTTTAATGTTAACATGACTTAATTTTTACAGGACAAACATGATAAAATTTTAAATAGGATTTTTTTTGGGGGCTATGGAATATTTTTGATGGTTTTAATTTTAATTTGCTAAAAGAAATTAATTGGTTTTTAATAAAGAACAATTAATTCAAAGATAAATGACTCATCCATGGCCTGTTAATCATAGCCTTTTTGAATACAATTTGAAAAATCATTTTTTAGATATTTTAGTATTGTTGTTGTTTAGACGGGGGGGGAAAGCAAGTCTCCCTTACACCTAGGCCTTGCGGCCCGTTGTGCACCCCTCATTAAATACTTTCTATTTATTTATAACTACTATATTATTTATTTTGTTTATATTATATATTTGTATATTTATATTATATTTGGTCACCATGGGGATTCGTAAAGAAAAATTATTTTTCAATAATTTTTTTTTTTAATTAAATATTGTATGACCTGACCGGGAATCGAATCCGGACCCCTTCGGTTAATAAGCCAAATGCTTACCCACTGCACCACCGAGGCCCCCTATTTTAGTATTACTTTAATAATCAAAATTTTATTTATTGGTGCAATAAAACTTATCAGGAAACGATTGTGTGATTATTTGAATAATGATTTGATTACTGGTTGGTAAAATAGAGTCATAATATATTAACAGGCCAGGGATAACTAAATTTCTGATGCTGTGTTTTTAGGATATTAAATTATTAATAAATTATAATATCATTTGCTTTACATCAGACTTTTCGTGTTATTCTCATACTTTCCCAGGAAGACTGCTGGAAAAGCAAAGGCTTGTTAAGCTTTCAATGTGGTAATGCTAGAAAATTAGGTTTTAACATTACCTGGTAATATTAAAAATTATAATAACAGATATTATTAAAAAGTAATAAAGAGTTAGTAACGTGTCAATTCAAAAGATAAAGTCAAAAAATTCCATTAATAAGTGTTCCATAATTTTAAATCTCGTTTTTAGAAAATTTCGTTTTAGAAATTCTCGTTTTTTATTGAAAAATCTCGCTTTTTAAGAAAATCTCTTTTTTAATTGAAAAATCTGGTTTTTAAGGATTTTTGAGTTGGATACAAAACCAGAATTATTAGCTTTTTTCAGAATATTAAAAAAGGGAATTTCTAAAAACGAGATTTTCTAAACCAAGATTTTGTGAAAACGAGATTTACTAAACCGAAATTTCAGACCCAACCCTAAAAATTTTACTGTACCTAACTGAAGTATATGATTAACTTAATTTGTTAAATGGTTGATTTGTGACACTGGCACAAATTTTTGAATAAAATTTAAACAGAATCATTTAGAAAATTCTATAAGATTGTCCATTCAAAAATTTTACAAAATTTTCTCTTTATTATATATTTTGTTCCTTTGTATGAAAGTACCTATATATGAATATTGAGTTGATACTAAGACAGGATAATAAACTGTTGCTATCCTTTTTAAAAATTGTGATAATAAGAAGGCGTTTTTGCTTTTTTGTTTTACTGTATAATATTACTATTGTTATAAAATAGTATGATACTGTATAGATTTCCATGTAGAATATAGTTTTCAAATTGTTACAAAAATTCATTGTGTTGATAGAAACTCTATCTGATATAAAAGATACTATACATAACTATTAGTAAATTAATGGAGAATGAAAAGAGAATTGAAATAAAACACAAAAAAAAAACTGAATGTTAGCTTTAGTGTAATTGAAAAAGATAATCAAGTACAATAGATTTAATTACAAAAATTTTTACAAGACAATAATAACTAAAATGCAAGGAAATGAAGAATAATATAATACAAGAATGACTTTGTTTAATTAAATTTATTATTTAAATTGACTTTTAATTTAGTGATTCGATATATAACTAACACTTTAAAATCTGCATTACTTAAATATAGGGATCATAAAAGAATGGGGTTTTATTGTGTAGTACAAAAGTATAATAATATGATTATTTGGTTTCGATTTCATTAGCTAATAAAAGTGAATTTTAAGATTCATTTAATGGATAACTCAATTTTTTGTACACAGCTATATGTATATATATTTATAAAGGTCAAATCTTTCATGGTATTATGAAGTGAAGAATTGAAAAATTGTTTTATTTTAAGAATTTTATAGATACTATTTTTAAAAATATTTCTTTTTTCAATTAATATAAGTATCATATGTACCTGTTTCATAAGTAAAATTGTTAAATGAATGAAAAATGGTTTTTATTGGGACATTGGAGACAATGAGATATTTTTGAACAATGATAATATGTTGGGATAAAGGAGATACTTTGTGACAATGATGATGAAGGTTTAATGGATAGAGAATTTGTTAAAAAGATGGAAAAACTCGTATATTGAGATAATCAGTATAGTTATATACGTGATTGTGGTTATAAGACCTTTGAATCTATGAATTAGAATATTAATGTTATGTTCAATGAATTCTGAAATTTAAATTAATAAAATTTTATTGAATTTTAATATTTTATGAATTGCTTTTCTTTTCTAAGGGGATTCTTTCGTGCTATACTGTTGAACACTAATCAACTATGTTCTGCATCATTCCTAGATTTATCCTAGATTTAGTAATCCTAGATTTCTCATCAAAATGTTTTTCATATTACTCTTCAACAGCTGGGTTGCACAGTGGTTATACTGCCGACCTTTCATGCAAGAGGCCCGGGTTCGAATCTCAGTAAAAGTGAAAAAACTTTTCTGGTTTTCGACTTCACTCAGCTACGATTCACCATTGAGCTCAAATTAATGGCTTAATTAATAATTAATAATTATATATCTTTAATAAAAAATACATTAATATAAGAATATAAACAACTACAAAGTGTAAACAAATAATTTAATTGAATAATATAACTCACAGATATAGGATACCATATAATTCAAACACAAAAATTATTTCAATATAAACATAAATAGAATTGTATTTATTGAAAATCTAAGACGTTTCTAAATGTTATAACGCGTAGCACTATCACATATTAAAATTGTAAGTTGAATTCATTAAGATCAATTTTAATAACACGAATTTAATATGACACCCTGATCCAACATATGTACCTATTGTATAGACTAGCTTATTAGCCTAGGAGTTGAACAGTTAGCAAAAAAATTCCGAAAAGTATTTTGTACAAAAGATCCAATGCTTGTGTATTGTCAGCGCAGGTTTGATTAGGTTTCAAACCATCCACAGAACTTCCGTACAAATGTAATTGAGTTGCTTTTCATGGTTTCCACTGTCCTTAAAAGTTATTTCCCGCCTATTAAAAATTCAACACCTAGATTAAGTTAAAATCTTTAACATAAATATACAATTTGATCTTTGGAGATTATAGGATTAGAAAAGAAGTTTTTGAAGATTTGTACTAAGAAAAATGTTTTGAATCCTTTAAGAACAAAAATCAATAAATTTATTTTCTAATATGCCCCAACTACAAGAATATAAATTTAACTCATTTTTTTTCTAAACAATGTTATTTGATGTATTTTTTGATGCAATATGTAAACAGGATCATGACTCTTAATTTATAGGATGTATAATTTGAGTTAAAAAAAAAAACAAAAGGAAATTTAAGATGAAAAAATTGCATAAATACTCATATATTAAAAATGAAACATTATTTATAATCAAATCAATGTAATTTATGTAAAATGTATGTAAGTTTTTTTTTTTTTTTTAATACATCTTGTTGTCATCAACCATTTAAATAAATTTTATGTTATTGTTTTAAATTTGAACATATGAACAGTGGTGGATACACCAAATGGAATATAAAACTTAATTATACTATAACATGGATTGTAGACCATCACCCCAAAATGTAAACCACAATGATAAATCATGGTAAATTTATTACATTACATTTCCAGTATCTATGTTCGCATGATATATATACATCATACATATCATCATCATATATATATATATATATATATACAAAAGTATTATAATATTAATATATTAAGGCATAATGTTGAGTACTTACTTGTTCGTGAAATGTTTTGGCCAAATTGACCAACCGCAAAATTTAACATTTTTTAACACATATATCCTATATATATATATATATATATATAATAAAGAAGATTTTGGTTAGAATAAAATTATATTATGAAAAAAAATTTATTACCTTGATATATCATAATGTTTTGTTATATATGTTAACTTGGGGATAGAAATGATGCTAGAATAACTCTTATTATTTCTATATATTTTGTTTTATTTGTTTTTGTGTTTTTTTTTGATTTTTTATTCTTTTTTTTCCATATAAATTTATACGACATAAAATTTGAAAATATCCGTTGGCGGTGGAAAAATTAATTTTTCCTTATGGTTTTCAAAATATGAATTTTTGTGTGAATATTAACACATATGACACCGCTTTTTTATTTTCAGTTGTTGTTGGAAATTCCATCTTTATGTCATAGAAACTTGTAATTTACTTCATGAAATGTGACTTTAAAAATGGTGCAATGACTTTGAAAATTTAATTTTGATTTATAATGTTTGAAATTTCTTTTCAAAAATTTTTTAGTTGTGTAAGAAACTTGAAGTGAGTTGTAGTTGATAATTTAGTAGTAGCTAAGTTGGCAGTATCTGAATCTTTTTAAAAATTTCTATAGTTCCACTAATGGATGTCTGTAATAACATTTCTGAAGCAAATTTCATATTTGTGAACTTATCTCTAAGACAGTAAGAGTTTTGAGAAAAATGTACGGACTTAGATTAAAGTTGAGGAATAGGGGATTTTAAAAATGAAATAACGGTTTTTTATTCAAAAATTTACAGTTATTTAATAAACAGTGAAAAATATCAGTATTTTAGAATTTAAGTCCTTGTAATTCTTGAATTACGAAATAAAATATTAAGTTTAGATATTATTATGCAATCCTATAACCGCAATTAAACGAATCTTCTGTAATGTACAATGACGAAAATATTGTTATTTCCTTAAAGACCGTTAGAAATTGATCCCATTTCCAGACAGTATTTTGTTTACTTCGACTCTCCTTTTCACCTATAGTTCTATTGATCACTGGACGCTTTAAACCCTGAATGTGTTGATTCTCGAAATATTCACAAAGCTCATTTTAATAATGTAATATATGAGTCGTACAATTATTGTCGCGATATGAGAAAGCTCTAATAATTTGTACCCTTACTTTACTCTAATGGCTACTTCAAAATCACCTTGAAATCTGCTTAACATTTCAATGTCCTTCATGGGTTCTTGATCTCAATTTAGTTAAGTTCAAAACTTATAATATGTATTTAAACGGATATTCATTATATCTGTATATTACAGAACATACAGATCCCGTATTCTTTTGGTAGGGATGAACAATATTTTAAATTAATTTTAAAATTTATTGTCTTTCGTGTTGTCACGTTTAATATTCTTTTCAAAATGTTTTCTCGGTTTTTTATTTTCTAAAATAAATTTCAAGTTGGTGTTCACATATTTTTTTTTTTTTTTAAAATAGAAAGAAGAAGACCAACAACATGTTATTACCATTTATTAATTATACCCGGACTAGTTATATCCGGAAATTTTTTTGTGTTTTTATTTCTAGTGACGAAAAAAAAGTTAAAACTACACGAATAATATATTATTATAAAATAGAGTATGCAATATTTTGTTTATTTTATTTTATTTTAAGTCGTTTTTTTTTACCATCAAAATTTGACAACAATATGTTCGTTTAAATGTATTTATTTTCCATTTCTTTACGTATCCATTTGACTCCATGTAATTTTCATTAATGGTGAGCTTTTGAAAATTGAACAAGAAATTCTCATTTATTCTAAATGATTTTTCAATTTTTCCATATTTGGTTGAAAGCCATTTTAATAAAAAACGAGGAAGAGTGTAGTAGAGTAGATTGTGTCAACTCTGTGATATCCGCATGACCGTACCATATACATTATATCATCCGGTTAATTACTTTTGGCAAAATTTCAAACATTCAGCTTTATTAGGTGTAGTGTAATGCTCATATAAAAGAAAGAGTTTTATGGCAGCTACTCGAACCCTCAGCAGTAGACCAACCAAATTTTGCAGTAACTTTGGCCATTACACTAATTATTTTTTGCAAAATTTCAGGCACCTAGCTTCATCAGGTGTAGTATAAAGCTCATATAAAAGAAGGACTTGTATGGCAGCTACTCGAACCCTCTGCAGTAGACCAACCAAATTTTGCAGTAACTTTGGCCATTACACTAAACTACTTTTGGCAAAATTTCAGACACGCAGCTTCCATAGGTATAGAGTAATGCTCATATAAAATTAGAAGTTGTATGGCAGGTACTCGAACCCGTTGACCAAAAAGGTTGGATTTAAATAGCGATTCCGGTTTTTGCATAAAAACGAATTTGTGAAAATTTCATAATCCTAGCTTCTTTATTTTTTGAGTTATCGTGATTACGGACGGACGGACAGACGGACGGACATACATAGCTAAATCGATTTACTTTTCGATTCTGATCCGATCCATACACTTGAGTCTATATCTACTCCCCTTCCTTCTCTGCGTCACAAACGTAATGGCAAATTTATTATACCCTTTGATTATATAGTCATACGGGTATAATAATTTATTTAAAAATTTCTGTTGTATTCCAAATATAATGAATTAATCTTTTCGTTGACATTTCCAGAAGTTGCCTTAAAATTTTATCAAAAGTTAAGTTTTATATATATATGTAGGTGTGTTAGTTTATTTTAATGTCATTGCATTAATTTTAGATTAATACTAAATTTTAATTTTTTCGATAATTAAATTAAGTCGTTTTTAGTTAAGAAATATAAATTATTATAAAATAAGGTAATGGATCTTTTTACATGTACTTATTAGTAGGATTTCTCAAATGTCAAATGAAATATAAGATTGTCAAAAAATTTAAATGACAATTCACTTTGGTGGAAACCATTTAACTTTGTTTTTATTTTTAATATGACTTTTAAAAAAAACAAGTAATAAAAAAAAATCAAGGATTTTTAAAAAAGCACATTTTCAAATTTGTTTTGGGTAAAACGTATATTGAAAAATAGTTATAATAAATTCTTACTTTTTTTTAAATTTTTATTATTGACTAGCTAGTACCTGGTGCGCGTTGCTGCGCCTCTCAATGGAGGTTTAATTGAAGTTGATGTTACTGCAAAAAGTTAACACAAAAATTACACACGGTTTACACATGTAAATTTTAAAATGTATGAAAGCAATCTTTTTAAAACCATTTTTCTAGGATTATCCTAGGATTTTTTGAAACTTTCTGTAATTCAAAGCAGTTTTTGACGTAATTTACTTCCAAAAAAATTTTTTGACCAATCGTAAGACCGACTGTTAACAGTCTCAACTCCATTTTCAAGTTGCTTCACACATATAAAATTTGAGGTCAACCGGTCAAATCGTTTCTAATTTAGAGTTAAGTAACGCAAAAATCTATTAAAAGCCACTGTGCCCCACTGGGTTAACGAAACTACACTTTCTCTTTGGGCAAAGCAGTATTGCGCAAAATTGGACGTAATTTGCTTCCAAATCACTCAACAAAATTTTTTTGAGGCTTTCTTTTTAGCCAAAGCAGTACTTCGCAAATTTTGACAATATTAGCTTCCAAAATTATTTTGACCAACCGTCGAGCCGACATGGGTTAACAAATTCCAAATCTGTTAATAGTGTCAACTCAATTCTCACAGGGGAACACGTATACAAAATTTTAAGAAAATCGGGTCAAACCGTTTTTAATTTAGAGTTAAAAGTATTGAAAAAACTTATAAAAAGCTGCTTTTGGGCCGCAATGGGTTAATGGAACTCAACAAAATTTTTTTGGGGCTTTCTTTAAAGCCAAAGCAGAATTTCGTAAAATCGGAAAAAAATTTGGACCCAAATTTTTTTTGACCACCCGTCGGCCCGACATGGGTTAACAAATTCCAAAACTTTTAATAGTGTCAACTCAATTCTCAAGGAGCATCACGTATACAAAATTTGAAGTCAATTGGTCAAACCGTTTTGAATTTAGAGTAAAGTATTGAAAAAACCTATAAAAAGCTGTTGGGCCGCAATGCGTTAATTGAACTCAACAAAATTTTTTTTGGGGCTTCTTTTAAGCCAAAGCAGAATTTCGTAAAATCGGACAAAATTTGGACCCAAAATTTTTTTGACCATCCGTCGGCCCGACATGGGTTAACAAATTCCAAAACTGTTAATAGTGTCTACTCAATTCTCAAAGAGCATCACGTATACAAAATTTGAAGTCAATCGGTCAAACCGTTTTCATTTTAGAATAAAGAAGTTTAAATACTTGCACCACAGCCCCAACTTGGCGGTCCGTTAGAGCAAAATTTTTGGGCAACGATTTCTTTCCGTACCCAAAAACCTCTATATACAAATTTTCATGAAAATCGGCTGGGCAGTTTAGGAGTCTATTCGCTACAAACAAACAAACAAACAAATAAACAAACTTTCGCTTTTATATATATAGATAAGAAAATATTGTAAAAATCAAGAGACACTTTCTTTAATGTTAAGAAAACCCTTTATAATTAAGAACAACCGTTATCACGCGTTAAAATACAATATTGCAGCTTTAAGTTTAGCAAATTAATTTAGAAATTTTTAGACAGGTATTTAAGTTACATGTATTTTTGAAAAATTACACGTTTTTAGTTTTTGACTCCGCATATCTTCTAAGTGGAGAGCCACACTGAGGAACTCATACTTTTTCTTCAAAACATTTTTATGAATTTCTTTTTACTGTTTAAAAATTGGACATAACCAAGAAAATTTCAAAAAAGTATTAAATTCCAATTAATTAAGTTAAATTAGCTTTTCTTGCAATTACTATAGGTAACAATTAGGGTAGAGTAATAATTATTTTAATTATGCCAAAGAGAAAAAAAACATATTAATAATAAAAAATATAAGCTGATGTGCAGGTTTTCTGTAGTACCCGTATACAAATGAATGCTTTCAACTTTTACGATCAGGTAGGCATTATACTATTAAGGTTTACGAAATAATTTTAATTGCTTATTTGAAGTAAAGGAGTTTAAAGGGTTCAACTAATGACAATTTTAACTCTTTTGATAATAGTCCGAGTTGTTTAAAAAATTTTTTTAATATTGTTTGGTTTTTTGCTATGTCCTACAAAAATGTTCGGCGTCAATGAAGTAGTAATTAATTAATTATTTCGCCTAATAGTAAGCAATTTATAATTAGAAATATTCGAAATTTTGGATTTATATATTTTTTTTGCGACATATAAATAAAAAAATTGGTTTTTATTTTAAAAAAATTTTCCTAATAAATTCAATTATATTAATATTAAATTAAAACTAAAATTATATTATGTTAAAACGAAATTATATCAATATTAAAACATCAATAGAGATGTATTAATATCGTTCTAAATAAATTGTGAGAGCTGACATATTGGTCAGATCTCGGTTGCATAATGGTAAGGCACCATAGAATTTAAATAAATAAATAAATAAATAAATAAATAAGTATAATAAATATAGTATTGATATAATCTAATAATAATATTTTAATTTATAATAGTCCCAGTAACCGATTGCTATAAAATAATATTGCATTAGCATTTATGTTATGCAATATTAATATCTAAATAAATTAAAAGACAAACTGCTGCTGTTGATTAAAGTGCCCTATGTTTTATTAAGTGTTACTTATACACGTAATGTTAATTTAAATGTTCAGGTGTAACAAATTTATTTTACTTGTAATCTTATCTAATATAAATAAAAGGTGAGAAACTGCTGCTAATACACGTGCCCTTTTTGTCAAAATTCATTCTTAACAAGGAAAGTATAAGTAACCAAGCGTTGGTTAGAGTGGCCAGTGGGGGTTATGAAATATATTAATTTTTAGATTGTAGAGTTTAATTCAAATCCAATTTAGTTTTTTTTTAAATATTTGTCTTGTAAATGCGACCATATTTATTAAACATCATTTTTAGCACATTTTCAAAAAATTTTGTAAAAATGTGCCTATAAAATGTGCCTTCACTCTGTCCGTCCGTCCGTCCGTCCTTTTTTACCTAACTGACTAAAAAATATCAGAAATGAGTAGGTATTGCAATAAAAATAATTTAATGTTAAAACTTTTTTTGTAGCCTCCCCCGTTACGGAGCTACAGCCCCACAAAGTCGGAAAAAGCCCTATATTTAAACAGTTATAATTAGAGTTCTATAAGGTATCCGATTTGAAAACTGTAACAGACAGCTATTCTTATAAGCTTTACAAATTTTTAAAAGCCAATTGTATAGGGTTAGCATACGGTACAAAAATTTACCGTAATCCAAAACTAAGTTTTGCAAAATTTTTGGTCCCTCATAACTTCTGAACGGCTAAATCTAGAAACTTGAAATTTTGGCAGAAGTTAGATTCTTAGAAATAAGTAAAAGCCAGTAAGGGGTCGAAAATTGAAATTTTGTTGTAAATTTTGCCTTTAAACACCTATAACTTGAATACCTGTCAAAATTTTTTTTTATTTATATACAAAATTGAAAGCTCCAAAACGAAAGTTTCAATAAGTGTCAAAGTTTTTTCTTAATTTTGACTTTGTCCGTCCGTATGTTTACAAAAACTTTTACACCGTTTGGAATAGATTAAAGAAATTTTAACCACGGGTAGATATTACAAAAACAATAATTTCGTTAAAAAATTTTTTTCTGTAGCCCCACCCGTTACGGAGCTATAACGCCCCAAAGTTGGAAAAAGCCCTATTTTTAAATTGTTATAAAAAGAGTTTTGTTAAGTGTATTTTCAATCTGAAAACGGGAAAGCTGGTTTTATAGGCTTCACTAAAATATAAGACTAAAATGTATAGGGTTTCTATACGGTACTAAAATTTGCCATTAAGCTAAATTCAACTTTTGCAAAATTTTTGGCCTCATATATCTTCTAAACGGTTCAAACTAGGGTCTTGAAATTTTGGGAGAAGTTGGGTCCTCCAAAATTAGTAGGAGTCGGTTAAGAATTTTTTTTTTACGCCCCCTGTTTAGGAGTTATAAGGGCTCGAAAATTGAAATTTTGCTATTTTCAAACACCTGTAACTTTAACACCTGTTCAAATTTTTTTTTACAAATATACAAAATTTACAGCTGCAGCATTATATTTCAACATATGTTAAAGGTTTTTCTTAAATTTGAAAGGGTCTCTTTAAACTGAAGAAATTGTTTTTTAGTCTTAACCATTTTTGGTTAGATAATAATATTCTAGGTAAAATTCTAAATTTTATTGGAGTTCAAATTGATTTCCTAGAACTGAAAAAAATGGAAGGGTCAGGACAGGAGGGAATGGGCAGATTCATCATAAGTTTGCTAAGCAAAAATTTAGGAACCTTCTCCATTGAAGGGCTACTAGTTCTTCAAAATTAAAACTTTTATGTTCTTATAAAACAGTAAATTTTTCACCAGTGTAAGTTTTTTTCAAAATTAAACGTTAACATTGAAGCTCCAACATTATATTTCGCACTTCTTAACAGGTTTTTTGAGTGAATTGGAGTTATATTCTAAGCACATATTTCACTACTATTCATATAATTAATAAATTAATGAAATAACTAAATTATAATATTATCATAATATATGTATATTTTTATAAAAATAAATGATAAAATACTCAGTAAGAAACCGTATATAATTTTGAAAATGTACTTTTTTAAAAACCCTTGGTTTTTTTTCATCACTTGTTTTCACTTAAGATTCATATTGAAAAATTTGATTTCCCTGGTAAACAAATAAATAAATAAAATATTTCTTTTTGAATTATGTACATTGAAAGGATCAGCTTTTAAAATTATAACTAAATTTTAAGTGCCTTTCCTCTCCATCCAATTT